>JARQZK010002896.1:1332500-1340000 GCA_030704885.1 Cynegetis impunctata | reverse complement strand
AAAGATTTAAAGTTGTTGCCTAATTAGTGAAACGGGATAAATAAATAGGATTTTGCATAAACTATTAATCATATAGCGCTCATCTTTCGCACACTTTTCGATACGTTAAGACTCATTGCTTTTGGAAGTATTAATTGCATTTTAATAAATAACAGCAACCCCATAGACAATTGAAAAAAAGCTAAAAAACCGTTTTTTGCAATAACTTTTGAACGAATTGTCCGATTTCTATCTATTGGGGCTCATTTTATTGGTCTTTTGATTTCGCATTTTTTGTCTGTGCATCACTTTTTCCTATGATGCACCTGTATTGTTGATAATAAAAAATCAACCGACACTAAATTTGGGAGACACTCGACGAGAGAACTTTAATATTGCCTTCCCCAACACAAATCCACGGACATTTGCCGGATACAAATTTTCTTCATTTTACGTTCATTCTAAAGTCAGCCCGATGCGACAAGTTGTAGATACTTTACATCAGAATTGAATTCATTCAGAAAGCCTCTGATTTAATACAAAAAAAATTACTGCACGCTACGATAAGGTGATCAGCTGTACTATAAACTCCCAGTCAGGAGTTCGTTTCACAAAGGCCAAATCCTCTTGTAACTAAATTAACTTCCCTACGGCTATATCTGCATGCTTTTGATGTTGAAATTTGATCATGAAATCAAGCAAGGGGAAAAATGGGTAAAATGGAGATATTTCAAAAGGATACATTTTTCCATTAGTAATGTATGAGTAATATTTTTGGAATAATAATTCCTACGAACTTTTTGAAAGTGGAAATCTTACTGTTTTAAATAATTGCACGGATAAAATGTAAATGCATACTTTATTTGAAGCATATTCTCTAGTTTTATAAAGCTATATGGAAAATATTCATAATACGTTATAAACAAATAGAATGCTGTTTGAATATTTTTTTCCTGGACTTTTAATTAATTTATATCTAGTCCAAGCTACAGAGATTTTTTCATGTAAAAAGTGTTGAGAGAAAACCAGCTGTGCCGTTGTTTGTAAAATATTTCCATATGATATAGTGATATGTTTTTCACTCGACTTCATTATTTATAACTTTGTTATTAACAATTTTATGCAGAAACGCGTTTTTTTCAGTTTTTTGCTTTTAAAATTGAAACTATCAGAGTAATCGTAATGGTGTTAGTAGACTAATTGTAGAAATTGAAAAGTCGAAGAAATTGAGAGTTCGGACGACTCGATCAGACCCTTAGTTCAAGAGACAATTAGAAAAAACCAATCAAAATGCAGTTTTTTCAAAAATTCATAACTCGGTTATTTTTTGAGTTGTTGCGTAAATCCTCCGGTAAGTATTAGTTATTAATATAAACTTTATTTATGCGAAGAGCAGGAATGCATAGTTTTCGATCTTTGGCCATTTGTATATTTTACTATGCAATTTTCTAGCAGATCTGAATGCGACAGGTATGGTCCGATTTCAATTTACAAAAACGATTTCGAAAGTAGAATTCTCATAGTTCAAAACGTTCATCTTGGTTTTACATGAAAACGCTGAGAAATATGTTAAAAATATAGCTGAACATCACGAAAAATGGTCAAGAAATTACTGTCATGCTCAAATTGCCGTATTTTTCGAATGTCACGCTTCTCCTTGCCTGCTCTCCCCCACTCTTCAACTACTATCACGCGTTCGCCGTTTATCGTCATGTTCAGCTTTATTTTTAACATATTTCTCAGCGTTTTCATGTAAAACCAAGATGAACGTTTCGAACTATGAGAATTCTACTTTCAAAATCTTTTTTGTAAATTGAAATCGGACCATACCTGTCGCATTCAGGTCTGCTGGAAAATTGCATAGTAAAATTTTCAAATGGCCACAGATCGAAAACTATGCATCGTACAGTTCCTGCTATCTGCACAAATAAAGTTTATATTGATAAATAATACATACCGGAGGATCTACGCTACAACTCCAAAACTACAAAATAACCGAGTTATGAAATTTTGAAAAACCTGCATTTTGGCAGGTTTTTTCCAATTTTCTCGTAAACTAAGAGTCTGATCGAGTCATGCAACCTCTCATTTTCTTTGTCTTTTCAAATTCTACAATTAGTCTATTAACACCATCACGATTACTCTGATAGTTTCAATTTCATAAGAAAAACACTAAAAAAATTTTTGCATAAAATTGTTAATAACGAAGTTATAAATAATAAAGTCGAGTGAAAAACATATCACTGTATCATATAGAACTACTTTACGAACAATGACGGAGCTGGTTTTCTTCTAACACTTTTTGCACAAAATGCTCACTCTAAATCTATGTAGCTTGGCCTAATCATATATAGCGGTATTTAAATTGCTGGTAGAAATATATAAATCTAATGTTTACTCTCAAATTCATTGAAACAAGTTTAAATGAGTGAATAACTAATTTGATAGTATTTATATACCTTTCACGTTCATTTTGGCGCATGAAGCCCGAAGCCGAGAGCATCTTCTATGGATGATAGCTACTTCGAAATAATTGAATCTTCACAAAATTACTTCAAACTCGGAAATATAATTTACGGTTCTGTATTTCGTGAGCCAATTAACCTCAGGATTAGTTGATTTAAGGGATAAATTGATGACTTGAGAAGAGTTGGAATATTATTAAGAGTTCCATACACCCAACTTCATATTTTAGATTAATGGACCTTAGTTGATAATTTCGATTTGTTCAAACTTTATTCAAGAATGGGTGATATATTTGAAAGAATATATTTGCTCAACTCTTTTCAATCTAATTCAATTATAAAAGTATTTGGCTGATTGTATCGGAGCTATAATCAAATGATAAGAATTTAAAAAATTTTGGTCATGGCAGCGGTATTCGCAATTTTTCAGTTGTGCTGTTTTTTAGTGGTTCGTAGACTTCAGAATAACCAAACATTGTCATCTAGATAACATGTAATCCTGATAATATATCATATAAATAGTAACCAGAGCTAGGTACTGTTTTACTACAAGTATCGTTAAATTCTGTATGAACAAAAATAGAACTTGATTTCACTATATTAATCATCACAAGATAGTTAAAGAATATATACTGCTATTGCAATTCCGGTCATAAGACCATCCATTCGGCAGCTTGAGATCTATATAATATACCTAAATGACAATGTTTGTCTCTTTCAAATGTAGTACCTTACAACAAACTGTTCGTTCCAGGGTTAATAGAGATAATGGCCTCCGAATAAGATGCATTATACTTATATAATTAAAAAGTTTTTTATATATACACTATGGTTCGAATATATCAAGTAGGTATAGGGGAATAAATTGAGTCCATCTAGTCGTTTAGCAATAAATCAAGGTTTGTCATTTTTATGATTGAGATTCAAAATCTCCAACGATCGACCAGTCTGACCATTTACAGGAATGACCCCTTCACATATAGGATAAACCAACTCCTGAACTCCTGACCTTCAAATTCGGAAAAGAATATCTTTGACCAAATTACTACATAATACTAAGAATACCTAACATAAATCGACACAAAATTCAGATAATAAAAAAAAAACAGTTGAAAGTCCCTTTTTATTAATTTTTGTAAGAAGAGTCTTCGAAAACAGCTCCGTTGGCCACGATTTCTCCTCATCTTGTATCTGCCAATTGAGTAAAAGAGATGGCCGAAGGCCACCCGCTAATCTAATATTCCTAATTCATTATACTTTTACTATCGAATTTTGTTTCATTATGACGAATTATAATAAATAATATAACATATGTAGCACATATTATATACTACTATTAATTTTAGCTTTCTGCACAGGCAGAACAAACTCACACTCACTGTCAATTATGAACAATCATGTCACTTGTCATGTTGATTGAGGCTGTTTATCTGTAGATGACCACTTCGCAATTACTATTCCGAGCAAAGTTTTTGGTTGATTGTAACGCTCCTTTAACGTCAAGAGTAATATTCGGGATACTCATTATCAGAACCGTATGATTGATAACTAATATTCTGAAACATGTTGATCCCAGTTGCTTGATTAATATTGTTTGGCAAAACCTCGAAACAACTACGTTGAACTCATTAAATAGTTGTAACTGGAGAGGAAGTTCAATGTGGCGAACAACCGACTCTTTCGTCATGAATATTTGCGGCTTCCGTATGCACTGATATAAAATTTGATTATGATCAATGCATGTATGTATGTATGACAGATAATTCCATTTGATTAAATTGAATACTCCCTGTTGAATAAATGAAACAGTGGCTATTAAGTTACAAATTTAGCATATTTTTGAGGCTTCCCATAGGAATATAAGCGAACGATATAGAATCGCCAATATGATATTTTGATTTTTCAATACTATCGATAATTCCGTCTTCTGCAAAACTGAATAAATTTTTCGGCTGTCGTACTTGTGAGATTGAATCATATAATTGATGATGTGAAGAGCATCGGTTTTCTTGACTTCATCCACATATTTGACGCGATTGGCATTATTCCTGCTTGATAGCTATTGAGACTACACTTCTTTTTCTGACATGCTATTTAGAAACGTCGATTCGATGAAGTTTGACATCTGTTTTTAAACGAAAGCCTGGTTCTATTGCACAAGATTGATGTTGAGCTGAATATTGGTGCGTCGATTTCGAGTGAAAAATTATGTATTGACACCCTGGACACACACACTCACACAGATATATATATATATATATATATATATATATATATATATATATATATATAATATATATATATATATATATATATATATATATATATATATATATATTTATATTTATATATATTTGAACAATGGTTTATAAAAACAATTTACATATTCATTAAATAAAATACACATGACGCACGTTTCGGTGAAACTTCACCTTCTTTAGATGTTTAATGCAAACTAAATGTATTTCTCCGTTATATCGAATACAAGAAATGAATAGATAACAAATTGCGCAGAAAGGGTAACCACATATTTGACGCGATAGACCTTTTCATCACTTATAATTTTTGTGCGCATGCGTCAGTATCAGCCATCTTTTTCGTACTGTTTTATGTAAACAAGCATGGTAAAATACCATTGTAATGATTAAAATCAACAAATGTGAAATAAATAATATCCGTTAAGAAAAATTAACTACAAGATAAAACAATCAGTATCTTAATTTTAAAAAAAAAGCTATAAGTCCACTATATCTTATTTGTACGGAAACGAAAAAAAAAACGGTGTTGTTAAGGAGTATGTATATGTGAGAGTGGTATCGATATAAGTCATTTAAAGCCAATACATGTGCTAATAAGATATAATCCTAGTTAATTGGGATATATTTACTTAATACCTAATAATTAACTTCATTTTACTCAGATACTACGATTGGATTGATATATAACCCCGCAATAATCTAGTGTTTTTTTGCTTTTTTGCGAACGCCCATAATACTTCATCCACCTTTTTGATTGTTCACAGTTACATGCTTCATTTTAATTGTGAACAAGTACAACTCCATCAATAATTTGTTCCAATAATCAATTTACTGTGGAGAAAATATTGCTTTCCCATGCATTTGGTACAAAATAGTACGAAACTTTTAAACTACCGCTCTTTCAACTTGGCTGCTACGCTTGCGCATGTCAGATGAAAAGTTCTATTGGTATTATTCCTGCTTGATAGTTATTGAGACTACACTTCTTTTTCTGACATGCCATTTAGAAACGTCGATTCGATGAAGTTTGACATCTGTTTTTAAACGAAAGCCTGGTTCTATTGCACAAGATTAATGTTGAGCTGAATATTGGTGCGTCGATGTCGAGTGTCAAATTGTGTAGTGACACCCTAGACACACACATATATTTATTTATATATATATATATATATATATATATATATATATATATATATATATATATATATATATATATATATATATATATATATATATATATATATATATATATATATATATGTATATATATATATATATATATATATATATATATATATATATATATATATAAAAATTTGAAGAATTGAAGAATGGTTTATGGAAACATTTCACATAATATATTAAATAAAAGACGCATGACGCACGTTTCACCTTCTTCAGATGCTTAATGCAAACTAAATGTATTTCTCCGTTATATCGAATACAAGAAATGAATAGATAACAAATTGCGCAGAAAGGGTAAATAGAAAGATGGTTACAAATGATTAGTGAAATTGGAAAAACCCAATCTAAACTTGCTAGTCAGAGAGTTCGGTAATTTTAAGAAGATTCAGAAGGGGTGTTGTAGTATGATCAATTTTCCTTACTTTCAGCATTTAATATTTTAATGTCAAAATTGAATGTGTGATTTTCTTGGATTAAATGGTTCGCATTCTTATATTTAACAAACTAGAGTAAATAACAAAACCGAAAGTTTTGTTCACAATAATAAGTAATGCGTTTACATGTTCTGACTTGCAAGAAATCGTCAACTCGTAAATGACTAACTGGTAGCAAACAAAGAATAATGAATAGGTACTAGTTTTTTTATAATTAAAATCAAAATAATGAAGTTTGTGTTCTCTGACAAGTCGCGGCATTGTGGGACGTTATTTTTTTCAATAGTTACTTCCAAGAATAGCTTGATATATTCCCAGAAAGTATAAAAGTATAATGCATTTTTGCACACAATTAATTTATTCAATACTGTCGATTTTATTTTGAATTGATTGGGGCGATACATGGTGTAAATTAATAAAAATGTTAAAACAATGGTTAATAATAACAATTTACACATTTATTGAATGGAATAACGCATGACGCACGTTTCGGTGAAACTTGACCTTCTTCAGATGCTAAAGGCAAACTAACTATGTTTCTCCGTTATATCGAAAACAAGAAATGAAGAGATGACAAATTGTGTAGAAAGGGTAAATAGAGGGATGGTTACAAGTAATTAGAAGAATAGGAAAAACCAATTCTGAACTGCTAGTCAGGTAGTTCGGTAATTTTGAAAAGATTAAGAAGGGGGCTTGAAGTATGATCGATTTGGCTATTCAATAGGAGACCGAAATGCTTGTATTTATTTATCTATAATGATTCTAAACAACTGAGTTTAACTCCCTTACTTTCAGCATTTAATATTTTAAAGTCAAAATTGAATGTGTGATTTTCTTGGATTAAATGGTTTGCATAGTGTGAATCCGACTTATTATTAACAAAGCGACGTTTGTGTTCTGAAATTCTGGTCAGAAAGCTTCTGAAAGTTCTACCAATATAAAACTTATCACTATTACCATAATTGACAATAATAAAATTGAGTGGCATTGATCCAATATTGTTTTCGCTTGTATTGAACTACTACTCTGTTTGTTTTATCATTACTACAAAAATAGTTCTGAGCTGAACCGGCACGGTATACCAAAAATAGTTGCATGAAAGTTCTATTTCTTGCTTTGGACCTCAGAGAAAAATATGCGATGCAGTAATATTTATTCAAAATGGCTTGCTATCAATTA
>JARQZK010002896.1:1265000-1330000 GCA_030704885.1 Cynegetis impunctata | reverse complement strand
TAGCAATGAATGGAAAACAGAATTCTTCGTGTTAACGACACGTTCGTGGCAATAAAATGAAACGAACTAGGACATTTATTTGAAACTAGTCAAACAAACCTCCTAGCGGAGCTGGCTATAAGAGTTCACGAAGCATCGAAATATCAACATCTACCCCAGACGGTAATTGTTCGAAATGTTAATTTGTTTATCATCTACCCCATCATCGGAGTGATAACCAAACCAACATTTCAAACGGTCATACATATTTCGAACAATTACCGTCTGGTAGATGTTGATATTTCGATTGAAATAGCCAGCTCCGTAGGAGGTGAATTTCATAAATGTCCTAGTTCGTTTCATGTCACTGTGCTACCTGTAAAAGGTATAAATTTGAGCGCTTGTTACTTGCGGCGGGTGAATGTTGAATTACATCAAAATGGATGTATCAACTGTACTCTTGCTTAGCGATTATAGTAACCACCTTCGGTGTCAGGACGTAAGAGTTTCGTTGCCGAAATGTTTTCTTCTATTCTGAAAGATGTGGTTCAATTTGTTTCCGACTGGTGGCGCTGTGTCATATTTATATGTCATGGAGTTACTAGAAGAAATATGTATGACCGTTTGAAATGTTGGTTTGGTTATCACTCCGGTGGATGGATGATACTGATGAGCCCCGATAAGGCGAAACGTCTGTCTATCAATTTCCATCGATTGTGATAAACAAATTAACATTTCGAACAATTACCGTCTGGGTAGATGTTGATATTTCGATGCTTCGTGAACTCTTATAGCCAGCTCCGCTAGGAGGTTTGTTTGACTAGTTTCAAATAAATGTCCTAGTTCGTTTTCATTTTATTGCCACGAACGTGTCGTTAACACGAAGAATTCTGTTTTCCATTCATTGCTACCTGTAAAGGTATAAAATTTGAGCGCTTGTTACTTGCGGCGGGGTGAATGTTGAATTACATCAAAATGGATGTATCAACTGTACTCTTGCTTAGCGATTATAGTAACCACCTTCGGTGTCAGGACGTAAGAGTTTCGTTGCCGAAATGTTTTCTTATTCTGAAAGATTGTGGTTCAATTGTTTCCGACTGGTGGCGCTGTGTCATATTTATATGTCATGGAGTTACTAGAAGAAATATGTATGACCGTTTGAAATGTTGGTTTGGTTATCACTCCCGGTGGATGGATGATACTGATGAGCCCCGATAAGGGCGAAACAGTCTGTCTATCAATTTCCATCGATTGTGATAAACAAATTAACATTTCGAACAATTACCGTCTGGGGTAGATGTTGATATTTCGATGCTTCGTGAACTCTTATAGCCAGCTCCGCTAGGAGGTTTGTTTGACTAGTTTCAAATAAATGTCCTAGTTCGTTTCATTTTATTGCCACGAACGTGTCGTTAACACGAAGAATTCTGTTTTCCATTCATTGCTACCTGTAAAAGGTATAAAATTTGAGCGCTGTTTACTGGGCGGCGGGTGAATGTTGAATTACATCAAAATGGATGTATCAACTGTACTCTTGCTTAGCGATTATAGTAACCACCTTCGGGTGTCAGGACGTAAAGAGTTTCGTTGCCGAAATGTTTTCTTCTATTCTGAAAGATGTGGTTCAATTGTTTCCGACTGGTGGCGCTGTGTCATTATTTATATGTCATGGAGTTACTAGAAGAAAATATGTAGTGACCGTTTGAAATGTTTGGTTTGGTTATCACTCCCCGGGATGGATGATACTGATGAGCCCCGATTAAGGGCGAAACAGTCTGTCTATCAATTTCCATCGATTGTGATAAACAAATTAACATTTCGAACAATTACCGTCTGGGGTAGATGTTGATATTTCGATGCTTCTGTGAACTCTTATAGCCAGCTCCGCTAGGAGGTTTGCTTTTGACTAGTTTCAAATAAAGGTCCTAGTTTCGTTTCATTTTTATTAGCCACGAACGTGTCGTTAACACGAAGAATTCTGTTTTCCATTCATTGCTACCTGTAAAAAAGGTATAAAATTTGAGCGCTTGTATACTAATGCGGCGGTGAATGTTGAATTACATCAAAATGGATGTATCAACTGTACTCTTGCTTAGCGATTATAGTAACCACCTTCGGGTGTCAGGACGTAAGAGTTTTTTCGTTGCCGAAATGTTTTCTTCTATTCTGAAAAAAGATGTGGTTCAATTGTTTCCGACTGGTGGCGCTGTGTCATATTTATATGTCATGGAGTTACTAGAAGAAATATGTATGACCGTTTGAAATGTTGGTTTGGTTATCACTCCCGGTGGATGGATGATACTGATGAGCCCCGATAAGGCGAAACAGTCTGTCTATCAATTTCCATCGATTGTGATAAACAAATTAACATTTCGAACAATTACCGTCTGGGTAGATGTTGATATTTCGATGCTTCGTGAACTCTTATAGCCAGCTCCGCTAGGAGGTTTGTTTGACTAGTTTCAAATAAATGTCCTAGTTCGTTTCATTTTATTGCCACGAACGTGTCGTTAACACGAAGAATTCTGTTTTCCATTCATTAGCTACCTGTAAAAGGTATAAAATTGGAGCGCTTGTTACTTGCGGCGGGTGAATGTTGAATTACATCAAAATGGATGTATCAACTGTACTCTTGCTTAGCGATTATAGTAACCACCTTCGGGTGTCAGGACGTAAGAGTTTCGTTGCCGAAATGTTTTCTTCTATTCTGAAAGATGTGTTTCAATTGTTTCCGACTGGTGGCGCTGTGTCATATTTATATGTCATGGAGTTACTAGAAGAAATATGTATGACCGTTTGAAATGTTGGTTTGGTTATCACTCCCGGTGGATGGATGATACTGATGAGCCCCGATAAGGGCGAAACAGTCTGTCTATCAATTTCCATCGATTGTGATAAACAAATTAACATTTCGAACAATTACCGTCTGGGGTAGATGTTGATATTTCGATGCTTCGTGAACTCTTATAGCCAGCTCCGCTAGGAGGTTTGTTTGACTAGTTTCAAATAAATGTCCTAGTTCGTTTCATTTTATTGCCACAGAACGTGTCGTTAACACGAAGAATTCTGTTTCCATGTTTAGTATATACATATATATATATATATATATATATATAAATATATATATATATATATATATATATATATATATATATATATATATATAACTATAAATAGTGAATATATGAGAGTATATCAACGACTTATGAATTATATTTATAAAACGAAAATACATTTCTGAAGAACCTACTGAAAATATATATATATATATATATATATATATATATATATATATATATATATACTTATACATGTATTAGTTATAAAGAAAACAAAAAGTCAAGCTTCAGCATAACACAAAATTTAAACCAACTTGATACTGAAATAAACATTTCTTTATCAGTATTATCACGATTAGCTAATTATTGTTCTTTTCTGGTTGAACGTCTTTTTCGCGGGTAAAAAAGTGATTCAACTTCTTGACTTTATGTCTTTATGTCAATTGTTTTCAATGTCTTGATCAAGTATTGTCTCGGACCAAGATATTCCTAGTTTTTCTACCCTAATCTTTTCAACGCTCTACATGTTTGAAGTATTTTAAGGTTTGTTCTAGTAATCTACGTCTATATATATATATATATATATATATATATATATATATATATATATATATATATATATATATATATATATATATATATAATTGGAACTACTTGGTACCATATTCATTACACGGTATAATTTCTATAGGAAATATATGAAAAATATATCTCTTCTCATATAATAAACTCTTATGCACAAAGTTATGACTACTCACTTAAGATGAATTACATTTTTATGTATATATGGATGATAGAAGAAAATTTGTATGGCTGTCAGAAATGATAACACTCACGAAATTATCACTATACTCAACATATAACCATGACCTGTATGGAAAACAAGAAATAAATACACACAGAACCGACTATGAAAGGAAATCGATTTTCAGCTAAGTTAATATTAACATCAGTTTGACACAAACATTGAAAATATGCCGGACAATGAATTAACGTAGAGTTAAATATTCATTGTTGTGCCTTTCACTGCTTGAAATATAAAGCTTGTGCTAACCTTTTAAGCGAATTGTTTGCTTCAAACTAAAAACAAAGTTTTCATAATAAGTGAAGTAGAGAGAACCCTTGAGCCATGAAAAGTTTTCTAGACCAGTGTCTCCTCAATTCGCATTTAGGACTACTGCGTCGTAAAAAGGATTGAATACGTTGGGTATATATGTACCATTATGTTGCAAAATGAATGATTTCGCTTATGTACTCGCAGATATATACAAAATTCAATTTTTGAATGTTTAGATACAAATTATGAGTTGAAGACTTGTCTTGCAGGCCTTCGTAAGATAGACGTTAAACCTTATCATTATATTATTAGTCATATTTACCCCGAGACTATTGCACTGTATCATAAAAGTAATCAGTGAGGAGGGGGAGTAGCGGTTTTTTAATCCATCTTAGTCCTTCTGGACCACGGTTTTAGAGTTTTATTGATGTCTGATATTAAATATATATTATGGAGGAAGTTTCCTCAATAGGTAGGAATAACATAGTATGCCAGGCTACTCAATCTAATAAACATGAGGTCTTATGGCTTCATACACACACACACACACACATATATATATATATATATATATATATATATACAAATATACATCACTAAATATATAAATATATATATATATATATATACATATATACATATATATATATATATATATATATATATATATATATATATATATATATATATATATATATATATATATATATATATATATATATATATATATATATATATATATATATATATATATATATATGTGTATAGATATGCAGATACGTTGATGTCACAACATGAGCCCAAATTTGTTATTGGGTTGTTTTTTAGGCTGAACGAAACTATCAAAATTTGGGTAAACTGAGTCAAAATCCGGCTTCCCCAAATTTTGAGAAAGGGAGTGGCATAGACGTTCAGGAACGAAAATCTTTCCAACCAATGGCAAAGGATGTGAGATTTAATTATTGTTAATACATGTCTGGTTTTTTAAGGAAACTCACCTCCGTATCACGACCTCAGTTTTCTCTTATTCAATTTTCTCTTCCCGTATCTTTCTTCTGAATGGCAAACAAGATCTTAGTTTTTTTGATAATACATTCATATATATATATATATATATATATATATATATATATATATATATATATATATATATATATATATATATATATATATATATATATTATATATATATTTATATATATATATATATATATATTTATATATGTATATATATATATATATATATATATATATATATATATATATATATATATATATATATTTATATTTGAATTGTTGTTACCTGTGAACTATTTTTAACTTTTTGAAAATTATTAGCAATAACAGGTTTGGTGAATCTCAAAAAACTCGATTTTATCAAAAAGTTTACGTTTCGCCACGACATTCGTCAAATTATTTTGTTTCTGAAAAGTCAAAGAATAGGGTACTATTTATCTTCTTTTCAAAAAATTTTTTACGGCTGTGACCGTCTTCAGTTATTCATTACGTGCTACTCAGTCCAATATCAACAGTCAGGTACCCTATTCTTTGAGTTTTCAAAAACAAAATAATTTGAACCTATTTCGAACATTACGTGGGTAAAGGTTTCTGTGGTTTTCCTTACAATCTAATAATAACAGATTTGAATATTAATATTTAACTATTCAAATTTTTTCAAATCAATAAATGTCAAAGAATTTTCAATATTTCAAAAGTTTTGAAAAGGCCACGAATGTCGTGTACGAAACGTAATTTTTTTATTAAAATCGAGTTTTTTGGGAATCATATATATATATATATATATATATATATATATATATATTTATATATATATTTATATATATATATATATATATATATGTATATATATATATATATATATATATATATATATATATATATATATATAAATATATATATATATATATATATATATATATATATATATATATATATATATATATATATATATATATATATATATATATATTTATATATATATATATATATATATATATATATATATATATATATATATATATATACATATATATATATATATAAATATATTCAATATTGAAATTAGGTTATCACAATCAAGTTACTTTATTTGACATTTGTAAACCTCAAGTAAAGCCTTCTTTAATTAATCGTGAGTTATCTTGATTATGTAGGAGTTTTATCATTATCATTAATAAGAAAACACTTTGGTTATGTAGGTATTATTCGAATGAAGACGTTACTGTATGAAGAAAAGCTCGTTACATTTTCTTTCCAAATTACTACAGAATTATTGTTCCATGAATTTCGTAATGCATCGTTCCCCGAGAATATCCTAGAGCTTCATCTTGTCGAGATTCCTTCGAATTCTCGAGCTACCTGTTCCGAATTACAGCTCTAAAATATTCTCCATAGTTCTCTTTTATTATTACGGATACACTTTTTCCCTGGAATTCGAGGTGGAATTAGTCCATCGCATGGAAGTACAATCATTTATTTCTCACATCCGTTGAGAATTTTGATTGAGGTTGAATTGTAGTGTTATTGTCATACATGCAATAATAAACACCCACATTTCGTTTCTAAAATGTGTGTAGGATGCATCAATTACTGATTTGGTTTCGAGCTCATGTTTTATACATCGTCGGATGTGTTTGCCGTTTACTCGATGAAACGGTCTCCAGGTCGGTTTCTATTATTTTCCATCTCTACTCCGTATTATTGATAAAATGAAGAATAATCATCGTGTACCAACGACAACAAAATCAAGTTTGGAATTGTTGATCTTTATAAAATAAGAGACAGAATCGACTCTAGAGCGTTTCAAAATATTCGAATGTTGAATCCACAATCAACTTGCCTGTAAAGTAAAAATGATAATAATAATAATGATAATCATATATGAAACAAAAACTTCTTTATGATTTTTGTGGACATAGGGAATCCGCCTAAGCGTCCTATATATTTTACTTATTATTTCAACTTTATTATTGTGTAATCTACAATAATGACATATGCAGATTTCAAAAGAGCGTCCGTAGCAGTGATTATACGATAGTTAACACAGTTCCAGTTGCCTGCAATAACATATTTTTCCAGTTGATTACCCCGTCAGATATAATTTCTGTTTTATTAGTCGTATTTTCCCCGCAAATTAATTGTACTTTCTCAAAATTAGGTTATGTGGCTTTTTAATCCATTTTATATTTCCAGCACCACGATATTTGACATTTTGTTGATATTTGATTTACATATATATATATATATATATATATATAACTTTTTGAAAATTATTAGCAATAATAGGCTCAGTGAATCTAATATTATTGCTAATAATTATCAAAAAGTTAAAAATAGTTCACAGGCAACAACAATTCCAATAAATGATTATATATATATATATATATATATATATATATATATATATATATATATATATATATATATATATATATATATATATATATATATATATATATTTATATATATATATATATATATATATATATATATATAATATATATATATATATATATATATATATATATATATATATATAAATATATTTAATTCAATTGTTGTTGCCTGTGAACTATTTTTAACTTTTTGATAATTATTAGCAATAACAGGCTTGGTGAATCTCAAAAAACTCGATTTTATTAAAAAGTTGACGTTTCGCCTCGACATTCGTGGCTTTATCCATATAATATAAAGCCACGAATGTCGTGGCGAAACGTCAACTTTTTAATAAAATCAAGGTCTTTTAGATTCACCAAGCCTTTTATTGCTACTAATTATTAAATATATATATACATATATATATATATATATATATATATATATATATATATATATATATATATATATATATATATATATATATATATATATATTATATATATATATATATATATATATATATATATATATATATATATATATAATATATATATATATATAAATATATATGTATATATATATATATATATATATATATATATATATATATATATATTTAAATATATATAAATATAAAATATATATATATATAATATATATATATATATATATATATATATATATATATATATATATATATATATATATATATATATATATATATATATATATATATATATAAATATAAATATATATAAATATAAATATATATATATATATATATATATATATATATATATATATATATATATGATATTATCAGCATTTATGCATTTATATACTGATAATAATAATATAGCTAATTCAGTATAAAATGATAGATGAAAAACCAAAATAATGACAATATAAAATATATATCAAATCATGAAAAACATACTTCTCGACCATGGTCAATTTCATACATTACATAAAGGGAAAAAGGAAAATTCTCTAATAATTTAAAAAATTATCAAACAACTTTCCAAGGAAGCTGTTTATACGTACTCCGCAATGCAATGGCGCTCTGGATTGTTATCCAGACAGTGTTACTGACCACGATTTGTATTGAGGAACAATTAGAAATTTGTTAATTCACTCCGAGTCAAATAAGCTGCACTGAAGCGATCTAATAAGATCGAAACAGCTGTATGCAGATTTTGAGTCGGGGTGACTCGACAATTTCTATAATTCACCGTTCGATTGTGAATGCAGATTTTGCGTTGCGGAATACGTATAACCAGCTTCCTTGGAAAGTTGTTTGATAATTTTTTCAATTATTGAAGAATTTTCCTTGTTCACTTTATGTAATGTATAAAATATATATTCCTGTATATTTTGGCATGTCCGGACGACTGATATCTGGTTTCTGGAGTTATTCTTGAGGCAGATTTATGATATCAAAATATGGATAAATTAGGTCGAAATTTTGGCATCTCAAAACTTTTCGGAAATTTATGGTGGCCAAATATATGAAAATTTCTGATGAGTAAGTATATACTTAATGGTGGATAAACTACCATTTTATATTATTTCGAAATTTCTTGTTTTTTCCTGATTTTTGAGGTTCAACGCACCTGCACAGGTTTTTGCAGATTGAGTTAGAAGGTTGAACTTTTGTATTTGGAACGTGGGTTGATTTGATGCGAGACAGAAATCTCCTTCAACTATTTTCTGAAACTACTATTTTCACCTAGGTCTTTTGAAAATTTAGATTGAAGAAAAATTTGGGTTTTTGCTCAATTTCTTAGCAAACTCATCTCTATTTGAACGACAGCAGTATCTTGTAGAAATTTTTGTTTTTGCTCATTTTTTCTTAGTTAACTCACATATATTTCGTTCGATAGCAGTATCACTTCTCCTGTATCTATCAAAACAGTAACATTGACGATGTTACTATTCTTATATCTGTTTAAACAGTGACTATGGCGATAAAAGAACGTTTAAACAAAAAGCTATTTTTTTTTTGAAAATTTAGATCCTATATAAATTCGTGTTTTTACTTAGTTTATTCTAGTAAATTTACGTTTATTTGGTTCGGTAGTTGTATCGTGTATTTCTTGTCCTCATATCTGTTAAAACAGTGACTTTGTCGATAAAAGAAGCTATTTTGTTGAAAATTTAGATCTTATAGGAATTCGTATTTTAGCTTTGTTTTTCTTAGCAAATTCTTATTTATTTGGCTCGATAATAGTATCTTGTATTTCTGGTCCTTAAATCCGTTAAAATAAGGACTTTGATGATGAAGGAACGTTTCAACAAGAAGCTGTTTTCTTGAAAATTTAGATCTTATAGAAATTCATGTGTTTGTTAGTTTTTCTGAGTAAATTCATATTTATTTGGTTCATAGTTGTATCGTGTATTTTATGTGCTTATATCTGTTGAAACAGTGACTTTGATGATAAAAGAAAATTTCTACAAGAAGTTTTTTTTGAAAATTCAGTTCTTATAGAAATTCGTGATTTTGCTTAGTTTTTCTTAGTAAATTCATATTTATTGGGTTCGATGGTAGTATCGTGTATTTCCTGTTCTTATATCTGTTGAAACATGGACTTTCACGATAAAAGAACATTTCAACAAGAAGCTGTTTTTTTTTTAAGTTTAGTTCTTATAGAAATTTGTGTTTTTGCTTAGTTTTGAATAAATTCATATTGATTTGGCTTGGTAGTTGAATCATGTACTTCCTGTCCTCATCTCGGTTGAAACAGTGATTTTGACGATAGATTAATGTTTCAACAAGAAGTTATTTTGTTGGGAATTTAAATCTTGTAGAAATTCGTATTTTTGCTTAGATTTTCTTAGCAAATTCATATTTATTTGGCTCGATAGTAGTATCTTGTATTTCCTGTCTTTATATCTGTTAGAAAATTGACTTTGACGATGAAAGAATGTTTCAAAAACAAGCTGTTCTTTCGTATTTTTGCTTAGTTTTTCTCGGCAAATTCATATTTATTTGGCTCGATAGTAGTATCGTGTATCTCCTGTCCTTATATCTATTAAAACATTGACTTTGACGATGAAAGAACGTTTCAAAAACGAGCCGTTCTTTTGTGTTTTTGCTTAGTTTTTCTTAGTATATTTATATTTATTTGGTTCGATAGTATCTTGTATTTCCTGTATTCTGTTGAAACTGTGACTTCGACGATGAAAGTACGTTTCAACCAGAAGCCGGTCTTTTTAAAATGTAGATATGCCTGTTCTGCATCCGTATAATTTCTTGCATGGCATGGTTGGCGTTCCTCGTATTCCAACCTTACAAGGTCATTAGTGTCTCATTCAGTATGAGATAACTGTAAACAGTGTACATCGTTCAAGTGTTAAAATATCATCGCGGCAAGCACACACACCAATATGTTGAAGTTGAGACGGTATGTTGATTATGACCTTGTGAGATTTCCATCAACTTTGGTGGTAATCATCTTTGTTTATGATAAGCCAGTTTTGCGGTGACAATTCATAAATATCTTCGTGGGCCGTGCTTACGTAACGTTTAATATGTGGAGCTGCGGAATGTTGTTGGATTTTTATAGGTCGATATTTCATGGTTATGTTTGTATTATGGTAATGATTTAGAGCCGTTTATAGGTAAATTGTGATAAATAAGTTATATTGAATATTTTGGAAGGTGTATAAAATCAGCAGTATTGAGTATTCGCTATTTCATTCTTTGATAATTGAAATTTGTGATTCAGGATAGGTATTGCAAAGTCTCCATGTTTCACTCTATAATTCGTCTTCATTTAAATTATTCAATTTGAAATACGATTCAGTGCCTTTTGTCCACATCGGAATTGCATCGGTCCTTTGTTCCGAATTTTGCATCAACTATTTTGCGTGATTGTGAATAGAGAAATAAATGAAGTATTCATGATGACTTTGTATTTCAAATTTCACATATTTTGATCACTTTTTTGTATAAATCAGAAATATTCGGCAAGTTTTATATTTTAATCTATGTTATAAAATATATATTATAACTTGGAATTCATATATCCATCATGCAAAAAGTCGTGGCAGTATGAATGTATATTATATATATATATATATATATATATACATATATATATATATATATATATATATATATATATATATATATATATATATATATATATATATATATATATATATATATTATATATATATATATATATATATATATATATATATATATATATATATATATATATATATATATATATATATATATATATTATATATATATATATATATATATATATATATATATATATATATATATATATTATAAATATATATTTATATATATATTTATATATATATATATATATATATATATATATATATATATATATGTATATATTTATATATATATATATATATATATATATATATACATTCACATTATTCGGGAGATCTTCTATTGACCTACATGATGATAATTTATAATTAATACATGTCAGCTTCGGTTTTATTTTACGCTTGGAATTCAAATAAACATTTCAGTAGATTATGTAATATCGTTCATAACAAAGGTTGCCAAGTAATTAATGATCAGCTGTATCATTAGTATGAAACAAGCTACGCAGATTATTTATTGCCTGAGGTAGTTATTACTAGTCAAGATCCATTCATTTTGCTGTCCCTCTCTCTCTGTTGAAAGTTGTAATTCTTCAGAAGATTATCAGATATATATATATATATATATATATATATATATATATATATATATATATCTACAGGGCCGTAACCAGCACTGCTTTCTAGAGGGGGCTGAACAAATTATTGGGGGGGCTTGTTTTTTACTTAGCACTAAAATGAATATACCTACCTGAAAAAAAGATAGGAATATACAGCTTTTTCTGTCTTTTTACCTAGAAGTGTATACTGGAAAACGAATATTAATTGAAAAACATTCTGGAAAAATAAAAAAATTTATTCTAATAAAAATAATAAATAAAAAATCTCTCCTAGGAAACTCTAAATGAATAAAACTCATAGAAATTAAAAAATATTAAAAAAAATAAAAATGTACTGACATCATTAATTATAAACAAATAAATATATCTATAGACGTTTATATCATAGAGCCACTTTTTGGAGGAAGATTATAGATTTGAACAATGCAGCCTACAAATTCATGTTTGAAGATTTAGCTCTATTTGCATTTACTCTTCTAAGGTTACCGTCATCCAATGCATTCGTGGAGAGGATATTTTCATTGATTAATATTTTTAAATGTAAAATTCGAAATAAAATGGTACTCAAAATGTTAAATTCAGTTGTTGGATTGATTGGAACGATACTTGGTGTAAATTAATAAACATATTAAAACAATGGTTAAAAATAACAATGTACACATTTATTATAAGAAATAACGCATGACGCACGTTTCGGTGTAACTTCACCTTCTTCAGATGCTAATGGCAAACTAACTATGATTCTCTGTTATATTGAAAACAAGAAATGACAAATTATGTAGAAGGGGTAAATACAAAGATGGTTACAAATAATTATTAGAAAAGGAAAAACCAATTCTGAACTGCTAGTCAGGTAGTTCGGTAATTTTGAAAAGATTAAGAAGGGGGCTTGTAGTATGATCGATTTGGCTATTCAATAGGAGACCGGAATACAGAAGTTTTCAAAATAGAATTTCAGAACACAAACGTAGCTTTGTTAATCAGAAGTCGGATTCACAATATGCAAACCATTTAATCCAAGAAAATCACACATTCAATTTCGATTTTAAAATATTAAATACTGAAAGTAAGGGAATTAAACTTAATTTTTTAGAATCATTACAGATAAATAAATACAAGCATTCCGGTCTCCTATTGAATAGCCAAATCGATCATACTTCAAGCCCTCTTCTTAATCTTTTCAAAATTACCGAACTACCTGACTAGCAGTTCAGAATTGGTTTTTCCTTTTCTAATAATTATTTGTAACCATCTTTGTATTTACCCCTTCTACATAATTTGTCATTTCTTGTTTTCAATATAACAGAGAATCATAGTTAGTTTGCCATTAGCACCTGAAGAAGGTGAAGTTCCACCGAAACGTGCGTCATGCGTTATTTCTTATAATAAATGTGTACATTGTTATTTTTAACCATTGTTTTAATAAATTCGGTTATGCCTATTAGATCTCAGTTGGAAATAAATGAGATTTGCTGTAAATAATTTGAGCCTGATATGTATGAGTAGCGGAACCAATCCACAACTTCAAGCACAGACAAAGATGATGATGATGTAATGATGTCTTGTGAACAGTTTATATAAAAATAAAGATATTTGTAACAGAATCGTGGTGTTGATTGTAATAGTAATTTAAGTAAAACGTCCCGAAAGTAACTATTATTGTTTTTCGGACGAGTAGGCAACATGTTGGGTGCACTATTTTTTTTTTACAGTTGCGAAAAAAATCATGATTGCTATTTTCGGCGACAAATTTGCAGCAAAACACGTTTGAAATAACTCCTAAAATAAGTGAATTTTATATGAAAAATATTTGTTACCAATGTTTCCCCGTTAACATGTCGCAACCACGGCTGCACTTTTGGGCGAAAATTAGCGTCTAAAGTGCAACACGGCTCTGAAAAATCTGGCAATTTTAGGATAGAAAACATGTTTTGCGGGTTAAAAGATGCCACAAATAAATAATTTTAAGTCAGTTTTACAATTAGGTAGATTTGTTTGTAACTAGGCTAGTTTTATGTTTCAACGCAGATATAAACATTTTATGTAATAATTCTGGTATCTCGTCTAGAGGAGGCTTGGATAATTCCAGAGGCGCCCCCCTGGATGCGGCCCTGTATATATATATATATATATATATATATATATATATATATTTATTCGAATTGTTGTTGCCTGTGATCTATTTTTAATCTCTTGATAATTATTAGCAATAACACACAATGAGGGTGATTGTCTTCCGTATCAGAGAATTTTGTTTGTTGTACTATTTTCATCTTCAAATTTTCAATCCAATGCTTTGCTACGCCGTTCTGATGAGGACCAAAGAGTCCGAAACACGTGTCAACGGCTGCTTCCATATAAACTTACTATACCGATAATTTTACTCCACATCTTTAATGTTTTCCCATGACTCATTTCTTTGTTGTTAGATAAATAATACCCTATTATTTTTATTTTCAAACATTACGTAGGTAAAGGTTTCTTTGGTTTCCCTTACCATCTAATCATAACATTTTTGAATGTTAATATTAGACTGAATAGTATATAATAAATAACTAGCAAGACAAAGCAGCCTTATTTTTTTCAATTTTTTCACATCAATAAATGTCAAAGATATTTCAATTAAGAATATCGAAGTAAAACGTCAACTCTTTAATAAAATCGAGTTTTTTAAGATTCAACCAGCCTGTTATTGCTAATAATTATCAAGAGATTATATATATATATATATATATATATATATATATATATATATATATATATATATATATATATATATATATATATATATATAATATATATATATATATATGAAAAACTTGGTTCTCGGGATGAACCGCGTAAAAGATTTGAAAAATCTCGACGTACAAGACAAGAACTATTGCTCCCGTCCGATCATTCAAATCCCGAATATTTCGTGAAGCTGTAGAAATAGAAAAACGTCCAAATTGTTTGAACACCAGAGATGACAGTCACAGACTCCCATCAGCATGGAAGCCGCTTCTCAGTGGTCGCCGTGTCACACCCAATCGGAGTGCATCCCGCACTGATACCGTGCGTGAATACCCCATTGACGTCAATACTACGTCAATAACTACGTCAATAACTACGTCAATAGAGTACCCGCCCCCCTTCCCTATAAATACGGCCACGCGACGATCGGCCCGTCAGTTGACTCTGAAGAGTAGGCAGGTTGAGACTTCAGAGTTGACAGGAAGCAGTACGGTTGGTGGAGTAGGCAGGTTGAGACCACGCAATCGTATTATTTCCGATTCCTCCTAATTCGATTCGTGGAGTAGGCAGATTGAGGCCACGTATCTGAATTATTTTCCCTTGTAATTCTCCTGAAGATGGCTTCGCAAAAGGAGCCGAAACGTCGAGATTTTTCAAATCTTTTACGCGGTTCATCCCGAGAACCAAGTTTTTCGAATACTTTCGACCGCGGAAATCTTTCTGAACATTTTATACGCCTCTACGGAGAGGAATTTCTTTCAATCACAAAATCCTATTCTTCCCTTTTATCCCGAAAACATCGACTCCTCTGTGACCTCACCTTTCTGAAATCATGTCGTGACCATCGTGTCATTCCCAAATTTCTACAGCTCAAACATCATACTAAATCCCCTTCCATAACCCGAATTCTCAATAGAACAAATTTTTGCCCTCCTTAGAGATTCCATTCACACTACAAGATGCAACCTAAATCACACTAACGAACTACTTCTCAAAACTTTCCATCACCTTCACTCTTTCCACATCCATCCAATCCTATGGGATACTTTTGATCGCCTATCCAACTCCAAGGCACAACATCTTTCCGACCAAAAGACCTTAACCCAGAAAAATAAACTAGCCAAACTCATCAATTCCCAAAAACCACAAAAATCATCTTCATCTTATACCTCCTCCATTGTTCACAATTATTCTGACACCCCAATTTCCGAGATCGCAACAAAAGCACTCTCGAAAGGTTTCAACTATTCCATCACACCAAAATCCATCCCCATAGAAACTATCATCTCCCAAACAGAAGAAGCAATTTCCCATCTACCAAACAGATCAAGCAGAAACTGCCAGGCATGACATCGCCAGAATTCTTCGTACAAGTCGGCCACCCGTCCCAACCTCACTTTTTCCGAGAGGCAATCTCTCAAAGAACTTTACAATGACCAAAAATATAGTCGTCCTCCAGCCGATAAAGGCAATGCCACTGTCATTCTTAACACTTCTTCTTACCTCGATAAAATGTCCAATCTTCTTGACACCCCCGACTATAAGCGTATCCTCATGACCCGACAAATACCTGGAGAAAACCACAAAAATCTCGTATCAACCAATCGAATCTGCCACCTGAAATAAAAAAAGTCTCTAATCCCAAGAGAAAAATCTTCAAGAACTCCTCGAATTTATGGTCTACCCAAAGTTCACAAGCCTAATATTCCACTTCGACCCATTGTCAGCGCTTACAATTGTCCAACACATCCTCTTGCGAAATATCTCGCCAAAACCCTTCAACCCCTTGCCGAACAAACCCAGTCATACGTAAAAAACTCTTTTCACTTCATAGAACTCCTAAAAAGTATAGACATTACCCCATCTGATCTCTTGTTAGTTTTGATATTGTCTCCTTATTTACAAATATCCCCATCGAAGAAACACTTTCCATCCTAGACACGAAACATGAAATATCCCCAGACAACCTATCCCTGATCAAACACTGCATGGCCAACACTTACTTCATCTTTCAAGGCAATTTCTTCAGACAAATTAAGGGAGCCCCAATGGGATCCCCTCTCTCCCCCGTCATAGCCAACATTTTCATGGAACATTTCGAAACCCAAGCTCTCTCGTCATTCGACCTTAAACCATCATGCTGGCTACGTTATGTAGACGATGTCTTTGCGATCTGGCCCCATGGCGGAGACTCGTTGCTCCACTTCTTGAATCATTTGAATGGCATACATCCAAGTATCCAATTCACAATGGAAGTGAAAAACGATGGGTCTCTGCCATTCCTCGATTCATGGTCAAAAAACTTCCATCCCAAGGCTTCTCCTATTCAGTTTATCGTAAACCCACCCATACAAACCGTTATCTGAACGCCCAGTCTCACCACCATCCCTCTCAACTTAACTCTGTAGTTAATACTCTAATCTACCGCCCCATTCGACCATCTGACGACGACACCGTTGAATCAGAACTCAAGACTCTAAAACATATATTTATTACAGAACGGTTACAACACATATCAAATCAACAAGAACATACGCAAACACACAAACATCACCCACCTCTACCACGTTCCAATCCCACTGACCAAGAATCTACACCTAAATTATTCCTTCCTTACATCAAAGGAGTAACAGATAAGATCGCAAGATCTCTCAAAAACACAAACATCAAAACAATTATTCACCACCCAACAAAAACTCTCCCATCTAATCAGATCCGTCAAGGATAAAATTCCTAACGAAAAATCACGGTGTTTATGAGATTCCCTGTTCAATTGTCCTCGTTCTTATATAGGACAAACGAACCGACGAATTCAGGTCCGTGCCAAGGAACATTCACGTTCAGTAAGACACTCAGATATCACCAACGCCCTTTCCCAACATCACACCCAAACAGGCCACATTATCGATTTCCCCAATACAAGAACTATTGCTCCCGTCCGATCTTTCAAATCCCGAATTTTTCGTGAAGCTGAAGAAATAGAAAAACGTCCAAATTGTTTGAACACCAGAGATGACAGTCACAGAATCACATCAGCATGGAAGCCGCTTCTCAGTGGTCGCCGTGTCACACCCAATCGGAGTGCATCCCGCACTGATACCGTGCTTGAATACCCCATTGACGTCAATACTACGTCAATAACTACGTCGATAACTACGCCCGCCTTCCCTATAAATACGGCCACGCGACGATCGGCCCGTCAGTTGACTCTGAAGAGTAGGCAGGTTGAGACTTCAGAGTTGACATGAAGCAGTACGGTTGGTGGAGTAGGCAGGTTGATACCACGCAATCGTATTATTTCCGATTCCTCCTAATTCGATTCGTGGAGTAGGCAGATTGAGGCCACGTATCTGAATTATTTTCCCTTCTAATTCTCTTGAAGATGGCTTCGCAAAAGGAGCCGAAACGTCGAGATTTTTCAAATCTTTTACGCGGTTCATCCCGAGAAACAAGTTTTTCAAATACATTCACACGCGGAAATATTTCTGAACATATATATATATATATATATATATATATATATATATATATATATATATATATATATATTATATATATATATATATATATATATATATATATATATATATATACAACAAAGGGGAAATGTATATTTGGGAAAAGCAGTCGTAAGGAGTAAAATATGTAAATATGTGTATAGTTTGATTATTGCTGCTCGTTGTGTTGTAGTGGGCTGATGACATTTCTCATTACTCCAGCGCTGAAGTGTCGTGGTCTGCTTTGTTTTTCTAACCTATAAGTGTCATTCGTTTGATCACTTCATTTATGGACATATATCGATGCGAATTTGTTTCCTCTATTAGGACTTTGAAAATTGTTTTCTTATGTCATCCTATTTTGAGCGGTAGATACTACAAGTATTCCATTTATTGCATTAAAATTGCGCAAAAATTCTTAAAATGATGAAGTTATATCAAATATATGAGAGAAATTGATTGAATAGAATGATATTAAATCACGATGCTCCGGATTCGACGGAAATTTGATTTGAATGCTTGAGTGGCAGTAGAGTTGAACGTCGATAAAATTTATCGGGATATGGTATATTTTTTCGAATTTGAAGTCAGTTTCTCATTGTCGCTACAAGGATGGGCTCAAATAGAACTGACCTGATTTGAAAGATAAGTATTATTAAAAGTTCTATGAAAATCGAAACGAAGTATAACTTAAAAAAGAGAAGTTAGTAAATTACTCTTAAACACTTTTCGGGACAACTAACTTTTAGTTTAAAGCGACAAAATTGGTTATATTTATTGTATATTCGAAGGCATTGCCCCCTTTACACCCACCAGAAAGACTATTAAATATGTTGATCTGTTAGTTGGGCTGTTTCCATTATCTGAGCGGTTAGTTGTTACCGACGTTTCGGCAAGCATTCGCCTGCCGTCTTCAGGGTGTTGGTCCTGAGAAGGACCTGGGTTTGCCAAACTTAGTCTGTCTGGACTTGTACGCACCATACTTTTTTCAATTATGTGGTTACAGTATCGGCATTCGAACACGGGTTTTTTTGGTTGTAAATCCAGCACTCTAACAGCTAGTCTACTGAAGCAGACTTCAATAGACTAGTTGTTAGAGTGCTGGATTTACAACCAAAAAAACCCGTGTTAGTATCCCGATACTGTAACCACATAATTGAAAAAAGTAGTTATGTATATATATATATATATATATATATATATATATACAGGGTTATTCACGTTATTCGACACGAAGACTTATGGCTAAAGTATTTGATTTTATAAAAGTTATTTCTTTAGGATGGATAGGGACCTATTAGAACTACATTTTAAAAATATTTTCATGTTGTAGAGAGTATGCCAAAAACACTAAAAGTATCAAAGTTGGTATTTTTTCAAATGGAATACCCTGTATATTATTTCATTTTTGGATTTTACAGTGAAAACAAATGCCAGTTTCATTAAAACTTAATTCACCTAAACCTAATAGTTTTTGAAATATTTCGTATTTGGTGAAAATGTAGTATCAGTTTCACCGCTTAAACTCTCAACTGGCGTTTTCTTGTTTTTAACCAAATTAATGATAAGGCCTACTAACTGGATCAAACTTTATGTCGCACTCGTGAAACTTAGACTAGGTGTGTAAAAATAAAGGTAAAATAATTGCAATCTTTAAATGGCACTAACTTGTTTAACTCAAATGGGACACCCCGTATTTTATGTCACCAACAGATGTAAAATTCAATTGTCTATCGAATACCTAAATACATTCCAATCGATATCTCTTCACGTTTAAAAAAAATACACATTTTCATCTTACAAACTAATTTTAAGAAATTTATCATTCATCAAGTCGCCTATGGCGTTTTGAGAAATCAGAATTGATTTAACATCAAGATCTTTATAATTTATGCGTTTATCTTTCAATATCTTAAATGTTATGTATCAATTGAAATTAAGAAGGAAACAAAAATTAAGAATATGAAACAAGCAATATTTTATATCAAGCGTTCAAAATGGCGAACGCCAGACTCAAACGTATCTTTTTTATAAAACCTTCAGCAACATCTAATAACATACGCGGGATAACATATAGAAAAGCTTCTCTGATACGCTGTTTTCATGGGCGACTTGGTAAATAAAAAATTTCTTAAAATTAGTTTGCAAAATGTTATGTAAAAACATGGAGATTTATCGATAGGAATGTATTCGATAGAAAATTAAATTTCGCATATGTTGGTGACATAAAATACGGGGCTATCCATTTAAGTTAAACAAGTAAGTGCCGTTTAAAGATTGCAATAATTTTACCTTTATTTTTACAAACCAAGTATAAGTAAGTCAATATTTCACACGGTATAATACACACCTTCAACAACACCAGACAATATGAAACAGCGTTTCGGAGAAGAGAATGTAAGCCCGCGTATATTCCCAAATGTTGCTTAAGGTTTTATAAAAAGGATACTGTTGTTTTTAGAGTCTAGCGATACTTTACCTGTATTTGAGAGTAAATTTGTAGATCACCATACGATAAATAATAATAAATAGAGTCTGATGGTCGCCATTTTGACCGCTTGATATAAAATATTGCATATCGATAATTTTTGTTCCTTCATAATTTGAACTAGTACATATTATTCAATATATTGAAAAATAAACGCATATATAATGATTTTGATGTGTATTTCAATCAATTCTGATTTCTCAAAACGCCATAGGTGATTTGATAAATATTAAATTTTCTCAAAATCAGTTTGCAAGATGAAAATGTTCATTTTATTTGAAAACGTGATGAGATATCGATTAGAATGTATTGAGGTATTCGATAGACAATTAAATTTTACATCTGTTGGTGACATAGAATATGGGGTGTCCCATTTAAGTTAAACAAGTTAGTGCCATTCAAAGATTGTAATTATTTTATCTTTATTTTTACACACCAAGTCTAAGTTAGTCAATATTTTACAAGTGCGACATAAAGTTTGTTTCATTTAGTAGGCCTTATCATTAATTTGGTTAAAAACAAGAAAACACCAGTTGATATTAAGCGTTGAAACTGGTACTACATTTTCACAAAATTCGAAATATTTCAAAACCCATACCTAAGGTTTGAGTGAATTGAACCTTAATAAAACTGGCATTTGTTTTCGTTGTGAAATCCAAAAATATAATAATATACAGGGTATTCCATTTAAAAAATACCATTTTTGATACTTTTCGTTTTTTTGGCACACCCTGTACAACATGAAAATATTTTCAAAAAGTAGTCCTAATAGGTCCCTATCCATCCTAAAGAAAAAACTTTTATAAAATCAAATACTTCAGCCATAACTCTTCGTGTCGAATAACGTGAATATATATATATATATATATATATATATATATATATATATATATATATATATATATATATATATATATATATATATATATATATATATATATATATATATATATATATTTATATATATATATATATATATATATATATATATATATATATCACCTGAAATTCATTTGAAACGTATATCTTGTAAAAGGTATAAACTTAACTGCTTCTATTATGGAAGTAGAAGAGTTGATCATGAATCGAAAAAACTGACCTCCATCGCTAAGGTCGCATCCGCCCTTCGAACGAAATAAATTATAATTTGAAAAACGACGCTTGAATAGCAAACCGAAATTAAATTCGCGAAGTGCATCGCGTACTGAAGAATAACGCTTTAATAGCATTCATGAAATAACATGAATTTGCGAAATGTACCGCGTAATGATGGCGAAGCAGGTCGAGATGCGACTCGAACTGTCTCTGATAATATATAAGAGTTCAGATCCACGAAGGGTCGTATTTCAACATGAACTCAATCTATGTACCAAATTTCAACTCTCTTGCTGAATGTGCAAAATCTGTGTAGTTGAGCAAAATTTCAAAAACCGCGAAAAAAAATATCTACGTAAAAATGGTGGCTGTTGGAGAAATGTTCGTGCTGTATCGAAAACAATCCCAAATACCAAATTTTAGCTAGGAAAATATATATATATATATATATCAAAAACTTGGAATCGTGGTAAAGGAGGTCTAAAACTACTCCCGCACTTTGACTGTACGCGGAAATGGTCCCTTATTTTCGAGGATAATACGAGTAATAAAATTTCCTAGAATTTCGAAACAATAATGAATATAAATATTCAGGTTCCCTCGTTTGCCCACAGGACTGTAAGGGCGTTTGCCCACAGGACGGTAACGGCGCGATTTGCCGCGCGCGATAAATCGTACGCGATATCGCAATGACCAAAATTCACAAATTTGTCATACAATGAATGCAGCGGTCGCCTACTGGTTAAAAATGCCGCGACGGTTTTAAATATCGTCGCGGCAGGACGTTGCCGCACAAACCCGCGATTTGGCGGTCAAAAATCGCGCGACTTCGTGTCGCCTGACTTTTGAACGCCTATAGGATTAAATGATGTCTAGCCGACACGACGAAATTACCAACGATATTTTCAGTTCTGTGAATATCTAAAATTATAATTCAAACCAGTTTCGCACGATATATACCGCGTGGGCGAGCACTCAGCGGATGCGGCGCGATAATACCTACGCGATATCGCCAAAACTCAGAAATTTGTCATAGAATGAATGCAGCGGTCGCCCACTGGTTAAATAATACCGCGACGATTTTAAATATCGTCGCTGCAGGACGTTACCGTACAAACCTGCGATTTGGCGGTCAAGAAAGGCGCGAATTCGTGTAGCTTGAATTTTGATCGCCAAATTTGTGAATATCGCGTACGCTTTATCGCGCGCGGAAAATCGTGCCGTTACCGTCTGTAACGTTATGAAATACCGTCCACTGGCTAAACCAAATTCTAGCCGAGATCAGTCAATAAAGAAGATTCTGTGATTTCTAGCGTCACTTCAAATAGTAGAAGGGATAAGTTGTCAAATTCGGGACGCTAACTAAACCATCTGCCCTTTTCAACTAGAGAGTTCCAGTTAATAACACGTCGTAAAAATCGTAATATATTCTCACTTTATAGTAATCCCGAAGTTGATAAATTTTTGCTAAATATCTTTGCGCTAGGAAGCGAAAAACTGCAGGAGTCTGAGTTCAAAAACTGCAGGAGTCGGAATTTCAAAAACGTCAGGAGTCGGAATTTCAATAACCGCAGGAGTCAGTAATTTGAAAAACCTCTGGGGTTTCCAAAAACATCTGGAGTCCGAGTTTCCAAAACGTCTGTACTCTGAATATCAAAAACGTCAGGAGTTTCAAGGAATCTGAAAACGTCCAGAGTCTGAGTTTCCAAAACGTCAGGAGGCTGAATTGAAGATCTTTGGAAAAACAGATCAGTATACTAAAAAGAGCGAAATCTAATTAACTTTTTTCATTTTACGTTATTCAATTTAATTGTATTTTACTTGTAATCTTTGAACCAAATTTTACAAATAACTTTAATAGAGATTTTAGTAAAGTTACTTTGTCTCATTGTCTCGTGTGAATGAATCAGGTAAAGTGTAACCGAATTTCCCTAAATATTTGAACTAGTCGGAGCATTTAATTTTTGTAATTTATCCAAAATTCATTTTTATTGTTTCATAAGGGGAGTTCACGTTCCTGTGGCCAAACGCCCAATACTCAATCTGGCTATTCACCAGATTGACCATACTACAAGCCGCCTTGTATATTTTTTCAGAGAACTACCTGACTAGCAATTCTGTATGGAAGTCCCTTCTCAGTTATTTATATGCACCACTGTAGTTACCCTTTCTACCTAATTTCTTACCTTCGTTGTTTTTCAACGTATTCGAGAAATGCAATCATTTTGCACTTGGAATCCTAAGAAGGTGAAGTCTCAACGAAACGCGTTTAATATAATACGTGTTGATTGTTATTTAACCATTGTTTCGAAATTTTATATTGTTATTGATATTTTATGTTCGTGAATATCGTGTTCCAAGTTCAAAACCATTCCCAACTCATTTGTTTATACAATTATTTTTTCAAACTCATCTCGCTCTTTAAACAACTCATATTTAAGCTTTTTACTGATCTATTCATTTAATGTAGATATTACGTGCGAATATATAATCAATATTATATTGTATCGGCATGCTGTTCGTGTTGAGTTATTTTACGCAGGAGGCATCGAACAAGAAAAACAAAGTATATTTTATATTGTGTATATTTAGACAGTTGTTATTATGAAAACCGATATTTCATGCTGAAATATTATTAATAGATTTGATTTCCGTCAAAAGAATTCTAAGGTAAATATATTCGTTTATAAATTATAACGATGTTTACCTTCATTTCATAATATTATTCGAACGTTCGTATGTTTATATTGACTGATTTCCGTAGGCCCTATTATTATAAAGGTGAACAGTTCATTAATGTCAAATTCGTCACTTTTATGGGTGACCACAACAATTGTGTTATATCTGATATGGTGGCTTTTACTATATAGTACCTGGCCCACTTCACACGTGTTTTTTTTCGGAAAATATATCCAGATACTGATTAATTATGAATATTGTTCGATTTTACCTACATATCAACTGGTTGTTAGAGTAAAAAAGTCATGAGTGAACTCAATTAAACATTTTTTAATAAGAATAAACAATACTGCTATATTATAGTAGGTACTTCCGATGGTTTATCTATCACTAAGAATAAATATGAACACACATTTTTTCCGTGAAGAAATCGGATTTTAACATAACCTATCAACGTTTCTTGATTCGGTAAGTTCGAAAATTCTGGCTGGAAGAATGATCTTCGTTATTCTCTTTGAACTTGAAGTTACATGTTTTCTTCGAAGATTTTCTAGGCATTATGATGTGAACATATTAACTACAAATGAAGAATAAACCGTAATCTTGATTTGACCAAGATACAAACATCTAACATTTGAATAATATCATATAGCGCTATCGCACAAAATTTCAAGTTATAGTTGATTATAATCCATTGTAAATAAGTGCCACAAAACTTTAGAAGATGGCGTTATATGAAATTGTCCAGCATGAGAACGGACAGGGGGATACCAAATAATATATATGTATGTATATATATATATGTATATATATATATATATATATATATATATATATATATATATATATATATATATATATACTAGCTGACCCAGCAAACGTTGTTCTGTCATATAAATTATTTTTATCTATCTATCTGCCGATGTATCTCTATCTATCTAACTATATATCTAACGATCTGGATAGTTATCCTTCTTTCGATCTATCTATCTATCTAACTATCTATCTATCAATCTATCTGACCCGGCAAACTATTAAAAAATATGGGTTGTTGATAGAAGGGTGACAATTTAGAGTTGTATGTATTTTTTAATGCAACATCATGAAAATGTTTGGGCCTTGGGGTGGACCACCCTAATCACTTAGGTTTATGAAAAATATATTACGACCTATTCTCAGACCGACTATTGTTATTTTCGATTGCCATCTTGCAACCTATTGCGGATCTGTGGATGAAATAAAAAAAATGAAAATCGCGATGGAAAAATATGAGTTGATCGTAGAAGGGTAAAAAATAGAGAGTTATATGAATATTTTTATTATAAGTCATGACAAAATGAAAATCTTCCCTAAAAAATTGAAGTTTATAATTAAAAAATTAAAAATAGGGGTTGATCGTAGAGGGGTGTTTAGGGTTATATATATTTTTGAATGCTGCATCGTAAAAAAAATAGAACAGAAAATTTTGTCTGAATATTAAAATAAAAAATTAAGGAGTGGACTACCCTTATTATTTAGTGGGATGAAAAATAGATGTTGGCTGATTCTCAGACCTACCCAATATGCACACAAAATTTCATGAGAATCGGTGGACCCATTTTGGAGGAATTTAACAAATAAAAAATAGGGGTTGATCGTAGAGGGGTGAAAATTTAGGGTTGTATGTATTTTAGAATGCTGTATCATAAAAAGAATAGAACAGAAAATTTTGTCTGATAATTAAAAAAATTGAATTAAGGGGACCACCCTTAACATTCAGGGGGATGAAAAATAGATGTTGGCTGATTCTCAGACCTACCCGACAAAATTTCATGAGAATCGGTCTAGCCATTTCGGAGGAGTTTAACTTCTAACACCGTGATACGAGAATTTTATATATTAGATATATATATATATATATATATATATATATATATATATATATATATATATATATATATAATTATATATATACATATATATATATATATATATATATATATATATATATATATATATATATATATATATATATATATATATATATATATATATATATATATATATATATATATATATATTTAAGCTCGCCATACCTCCCGGTTTGATCGATGTCCCGGAAAAAGGTTGTAAGACATCTTTCTAGATGGTAGACCAGAATACCAGAATTATCAGTAAAAAGGAAAAATATATATTTTTAACTAGCAAACATTCCTTAGAACTAACAATTTGGGGTTCCTGATTCCTTCGTCCCGTCACTTGCGAGGCTTAAAACATGGCTAAAAACTCATTTTGCTTCTGCTGTGTCCCGGTTTCACTCCCCAAGAATATGGCATGCTTATATATATATATATATATATATATATATATATATATATATATATATATATATATATATATATATATATATATATATATATATGTATATTATGTTAAAAGTAAGGGTTCATTGACTCAGGGATGGGGTAGTAAAACTCTTTTATTTACGCCAAGCTTTCGCATTCATGAAAATTATGTTTAATTATACATACACTGTAAAACAGAAAACATTACTTACCAATATTGAGGTTATCCCAACATTGGAGAGTACTCATAAACAGTGTAAAAGACATCTAAATAGCTCAGACAATAAAATTCCAAAAATATATACTTTATCAAGATAGAAGTTTTTTGATTTAATCTTAACAACATTTTTTTCCCAATTCAATCTCCCGCTAAATGTCATTGGATAGACGTTTAATGCTGTCAATTGTCATTCTCTCATATACGTCAAAGTAGTATACTACACATTCCGTGGCGTATACTACTTTGACGTATATGAGAGAATGACAATTGACAGCATTAAACGTCTATCCAATGACATTTAGCGGGAGATTGAATTGGGAAAATATTTTTGGAATTTTATTGTCTGAGTTATTTAGATGTCTTTATTTTACACTGTTTATAAGTACTCTCCAATGTTGGGGTAACCTCAATATTGGTAAGTAATGTTTTCTGTTTTACTATGTATGTATAATTAAACATGATTTTCAATGATTGCAGAAGCCCTGATGATGCATTAAATGAATGCGAAAGCTTGGCGTAAATAAAAGAGTTTTACTACCCCATCCCTGAGTCAATGAACCCTTACTTTTAACATAATAATATTTGATGTGACTCTTAACCTACAGAATATATATATATATATATATATATATATATATATATATATATATATATATATATATATATTTCTCGTTTAAATATATAACATGAATCATTTGGGCGAGTGTGAAGAATAATCGCCAGTATTCAATTTTATTTCAATCTTCACTATGTAAGTTCATGGCTATTTTCGTTATAGCCTATTTGACAGTTCAAATAAAATCAAAATTTACTCATTAATTAGCATCTCCAGAATCTACTACAAAATTGAGTAAACCTTTATACAATTTGGACATTACATTCGTATTTTACGAAGCATTCATAATTTATGTCGTTTCAATTAGAGTTATTACTATACCTAAATATGATTTTCGATGCATTTAAATTTACATTGAATTACATCAGAGATACATCATTACAACCTGAAATTTCATATTATACATTATAGGTACTTTTGATTGATGCTTATGACGTTTGAATTATTAATTGCTGTTATTATTGTTTCAATTTAAATTATTCACCTAAATATGATTTTCAATGCATTTAGAATTCATTTCCACCATGCATTATGCTTTTTTTATGCTTGTAATAATATTAAGGAATCTCCTATTTTTTGTCATATTTTTAAATAATTGTATATGTGTTAGGGCGAATTAGCACGATTTTTTCTATTCAATTCACACTCCGTGTAGCTTCTCCCTAAGGGAAAATTACAATATTTCTTCGTTATGGTCCAATGCTTGATTAAAATGTGTGAGGGTCGGATGTTCAGAGCTTCATATTCAGGAATGGGTTAACAGAAGAGATGTATTAAGCTCGTATATTCTTTCGAATCGTTGTGTTAGATACTTAAGGTGAAAGGTTTAATCCAACCGTTATGTGGGTGTTATTCTCTGAAAATTCCAGACAGTCCGTTTTTCAGATGTATACTTCTTGACAATGAAATAAGCATGTCGTTAGGTTAAAATGAAAATATACCGCTGAGATACAGATGATGGGTCCAAAACTGTTGGTGCTTACATAGAAAATATATGGAAGCATTTTTCTATTCTAGTCTGATACAGGGGCGTAGATAGGTTTGTGTCTATGATGGATAATTGAAAATCAGCAAATCAATATTACGGAGGTTTTCATCCAATACATGTTTGCAAAACGTAATGCATTCTAGAAGAAAAGGAATATAATAGATAACCAAATGTTCAACCATTTCTTATTTTAACTTGATAATTGAATATAATTTTTTTAAATGATAAATAAATATAAGTGAAGAATACTATACATAATTAATTGAAACGAAATAAATATCCATTTTTTAGTAATGAACAGAAACATACTTAATCATTCTGGTCTTCCTAATACTTTCCGAGTAGAGTTCAGGTGAACCAAAACTGCCCTCTCTCTTGAAAGTTTGTCTTCAAGTTGACTTTTCAAGTCAGCACAGGATTCTGGATGTGTATTTGATTATCAACCTTGGACCTCACAAACCTGCAAAAGTGAAAAAATTTTCAACAATTTCGAGCAACTAAACATAGGAATCACAAAAAGCATAGGATCATTAATAACTTTTAAATTAAATCAAGCAATATGTATTGATCCATAAATCTCAAGAGAACTGAAGTTCAATAAGATTCAATACACTGCAATTGTTACTTATACCCTAAAATTTATAATGAATGACATATTTTGGAAAATATTCCTATTTCGTTGAAAATATCACAGATGTTATTAGTCCATATTTTGAGAGATCTTTGGGGGGCCGGGGTACTGCGCCGCAGATAAAATCGGCTGAGCGGCAATCTCTGGCGGGTAAATAAAATGACGCATGCGAAATTTTGTGGGGTACTCTTTTGGAACCAATTATTTTGCAAATAAATGATTTTTTTCTTTCCCTTGCGTTTAGTTAAAAAAACATCACCCACCTATCAGATAATAATCGAATTAAAAAAAGTAACAACCACGTTTTTTCTAAAAATATTGTAGGTGAAAATAAATTGAAAAATATTCGGTTCATCACACAGTTTAAGTAGTAGACTAGATAATATACATAGTAATGCAACAAACCTAATATTTAATATCTTAAAATAAACACCTGTAAGCGTAACCCGTTAGCATCAGTATTTATTTCAATATATTTGTGTGCCTTTTATATTCAATACAGTTGAACCAATTGATCTTTCTTGGCCCAGCTGAGACCTTAACCACGATTTAAGCCTCTTGAGTGTGGAAAATAACCGTTCAGCACTTGCAACCTTTACCGGCATAACAGAAATTATCTGAAGCAGTTTATATACACTGGGAAATATTTCGTTATTGCAAAGCTTCAAGGTATCGAACGCCGTTTCTGGTGTAGAGTTTCAAAAATAAGAGCAGCATTCTATTGCCGGAGCCTCTATGAAACACCAATAGCTACTACAGCTTAAACATATTTTAGCACAAGAATGTTAACTAAGCTTCTGTGTAGCTTTGCAATGGAGGAAACCTGTTTATGTAAGATTAAATTGTTAAAGTCAATTCCAAAAAAATGCAGTTCATTTTGGCTCTATAATTTGGTTTTTTAATGATAACTGAAGTTCGATGAGGAAAGTTTTTCTTGGAAACGAGGTTGTGAGTGTCTTGGTGTCATTAATAACAACTACATTATTTGATCTCCAGGTAGAGAAATGACTCTAAGGTTACTATTTATGGACTCAGCTCGAGCAATACGATGATGGCCAGACGTAGATACACTGATAAGGCTTTAGTTGGTGAGGATGCTATTGAACTATTGTCGTCATTAAAGCTCTCAATATTTCTCTCAGTAGATTTTGGGAGATCGTTAACTGTATAAGAAAAAGCGTCAGTGGCAAGATAAACCCTTGAATCATACCGACGTTCCATAGAGATAGCTCTCGATAAAACCGCATAAGTTGCTCGGGAAGATGTTAAGATTCAAGCTTCACTAGCATCGCCTTAGCATGATCTTGGCAACCGCTAATATTTCTCTATTTTTCTCGACAACGTTAGTCCAAAGATGTGTGACATAAGTGAGGACGTTTGGAGCCGAATTGATTGCCATTAATCAGGTTATGAACTCGTTGGTAGTTTTTCAAATAGTAACCAAGAATTGGTTGAAAAGAATTTCAATTTAGCAATAAAACCAGTATTTCCGCTATCCAAAAATGTTGAAAACAAGAATTAAAGAACATTAGCGCTGCCTCGTAAACAATAAGAGAGATTTTCAATTTTCCAATCATTTGCTAGATGAGAATAATTCATTCAATAAAGATTTACTTATTTCATTTTACATAGAGACAATAGAGGATTGAAATTAAACTTTTTGGAAGGTATAAGAATTCTGATCTACCTATTACTGAACGAACAAATTGTCTTAAATCATTCTCCACTCCTGAATATATAATACAACCTACCTGATGTAGATTGAGCAATTTCTCTGGAAGGATTACCTACCCTTCACCCTAATTTAATTTCTTGTTTTAATCGTTTTTCCTTAGGTACTGAAAATTTTATGTAAAACTGAGAAACCAATATTTCAGTATTCATTATATTCAAAGAAGCTACCGTGTGGTGAAACGCCGCATCATAGAGTCAAATATAATAACCGTAAAAATCAAACATGTATTTTTCTAATAATATAGGAACCAAGAAGTATTAATTGTCACTGCTTCATTTGAAAAGTAAAGATTTCATTTGAACTATTCAATATTCAAACTATTTAATTTTCTTTGGTAACGAAGATACAGTCTTATATCACCAATAGGTATCAACACGGAAAACATAGAATGTATATGTTCATCACAGAAAATATGAATGTATACTGTGATCATAGAAAATATGATGACAAATTGAATAAAACCACGGTATGTACTGAATTGTTTTTCCTTTGAGTGTAGCATTCCAAAATTAGATCGCTTCACTGATTTCATTCCTATTCTCATGACATAAATTGAAACAGTTTCGAGATGCTCTCATGTATCTCGCCCAAAGCTCACTTTGAAGTATGATATAATTGGTTCAAGTTCAATGTGGACTGTCATCCATGTTTGCTGTTTTGGGACATTATGTTACTCGTATAAAGCGATTGCACAAGTTGCCATAGTGAATTCTATATCGATCTAGATTCTCTGTCCAAACAATTCATGAATTCCGTAGAGTATAACCATAATTTCAATGAAAACAAGTCCAGTAATATTGTACTGCATAACAGTACGAAAATACAAATTGTGATATATGAATTGTAATTTATTACACTTTTTCCGATAATTCGTATATTCTCATGTCCGGTAACTTATGGAATATACCTACATTGATAAAATATTAGTTTATAATGAAACATAAAATTTTCGTTGAGTTAACCGAGATTGAATTCTCGCACATCACTTGGTGAAACATCATAAAGAATAAAGTATAAACTTTAAAATAAAAAACACTTGGCTTATGTTTCACTATATAAAAATATTTAGATGCTGTATTTAGCAGTAACGAATACTTTCTACAACTCGATTCAATTTACAAAAGAAGTAGAAAATGAAAACAGTACCTTGAATTTCTTAGACGTTCAGATTGCTAGGAATTTGAATTCTCATACTTTCAACATTTATAGGAAACCAACTTTCACACTTTAATTCACAGTGACAGTAACCAACACATTAAAATAAAACTCAGTGCTTTTCATTCGTTCATACATAGGTTGTTCACTATTCCATTATCGGAAACAAATTTTCAAACTGAAGTTAATACAATTAAATTATTAGCCACCAATAACGGTTACAATGAAAGTCTTATCGATAAGCTCATTGGGAAAAAACGAATAAAGTATATGTTGCATTCAATATATCTCACGCAAACTATTAATGATGAACAAAAATACTTCCCAATAAATTATGTGCCGAATTTGAGTAGCAAAATTTGTAACAGACTATCGAAAAATAACGTTAAAACAATTTGTACAAATAAAAGAAACTTGAAGTCATTCTTGATCAATAATGTAGAAAAATCTAACATCGGAGAAAACAGTGGTGTTTACAAAATATTTTTGCGACGAATGTCCTGCTTTCTATATTGGACAAACAGGAAGGAATATAAACATTCGTGTTGAAGAACATAAAAATTCAATTTTACAAAATAAAAATACCACTCGCTTCTCCGAACATTGTATAAAATTTAATCACTTCCTGGGTTTCAACAAAACCCAATTGTTACATTCAGGTAACAAAGGAAAGCGCCTTGACCCTCTCGAAATAAGTTCCGCCCATAATAGTAAATTACCCCTTGTAAACGAACAAATTGATTTTCAGGTATCACCCTTGCTTTTGTCTGTTTTATTAAATAAGATGTTATACTCAGTCTTGATAATGAGTTCATAACTCGAAACATGTCGACTATTCGTTACTGCTAAATACAGTATCTAAATATTTTTATATAGTGAAAAATAAGCGAAGTGTTTTTTATTTTAAAGTTTATACTTTATTCTATTAATACTTACTGAATTGTTCGTTGATCATGAACTTGATAATCTTGAAATTTTTTATATATTCACTTATGTCCGTTTCTAATTAAGCTCTTGTTTAGCCCGTTAATTTCCATATTTAATTTCAAATTAATCAATGATCTGAATAATGATTGTTTTAGTTTCTTTTCAAGTTAATATTAGTAGGTATTCATCAAAATTCTTTCTATAATTCCTTCATCGTAATCATGAAAATTCTTGTTGCAACTGAAAACGCTATAGATGTAATTTAAATTGATTAATTTTTCATTGAAAAATGAGAAAACAAATTTTGATTATAACAGGATTAGATGAAAAAAAAACAATTTCATTGCAATAAATATAATAAAAAAACTCTGGAGTAGCTGAGCTCCTTCACTAAGGTCGTATTTTTCGCTCAAAATTCATCGCGTCGAGATGCGATTCTAACGGATCGAATTTTATGCAAAATCACATTTGAATATCAAAGCCAATTAAAAATTAGAAAATAATTTATTTTATTAAACACATGGTTGAGAAAAAAAGTTGAAACCAACGAAGAATAAACTCAACATTTGTTTATGTATAATATATCTAATATATAAAATTCTCGTGTCACGGTGTTAGAAGTTAAACTCCTCCGAAATGGCTCGATTGATTCTCATGAAATTTTGTGTGAATATCGGGTAGGTCTGAGAATCGACCAACATCTATTTTTCATCCCCCCATATGTTAAGGGTGGTCCACCCCTTAATTTAAATTTTTTATTTTTCTAACAAAATTTTCTGTTCTTTTTTTTTATGATACAACATTCAAAAGTACATACAACCCTAAATGTTCACCCCTCTACGATCAACCCTTATTTTTTATTTGTTGAACTCGTCTAAGAATCGAACAAAATCTATTTTTCATACCCCTAAATGTTGAGGACACCCTCTCAATATTTATTTTTCAGACAAAAATTTTTTGTTCTATTTTTTTATGATACAGTATTCAAAAATACATACAACCCTAAATTTTCACCCCTCTACGATCAACTCCTATTTTCATTTGTTGATTATAAACGTTAATTTTTTCGGCAAGATTTTTGTTTTTATTATGTCATGACTCCAACGCGATTTTCATTTTTTTAAATTTTATCCACAGATCCACAATAGGGTTGCAAGATAGCAATCGAAAATAACAATAGTCTACGCATAAAAAAACTACTTCCGCGACTGCTTTCCTTCGATACACTAGAGTAGTATGTATTTTATGGGAAAAAACGACAAAAAAATTAAAAATTTGAGCATGGTTCTATAGTAGACGCCTAAACTGCCCAAAGTTAGTTATGAATATGGTCCCAAATAATTGATGACAGAGGTATAGCGACAGTATATGCCCATTTCAGAGGCATTGATATATGTAGAATAATCAGCGTAACATACAAAAGAAAGTTCATAAACACTAATTATTGTTATAGCTTTCTTTTTTGTCTTTATCTACTCATACACTGAAATGCGTCATAACCTTGAAAATGATTGGCTGTAATTGTCAGGACGAATTGATTGAGCTGTCAGTGAATCCCGCTCGTCCAATGAATTTGTATCACGCTATGTGTAGGGCGATAAAGGAGATCAATAATGATTTGTGGAACCATTAACCTACCGCTATATCGATATATAACGGAGCTACCTTAATTTTAGTGGTAATTTCGAAGAAAATAAGAGACTATTACACTATATCGAAAGTCAACAGAAAGTTGCGGGCTTCGTTTTTATATCCCTTTTATACCTCTGGGCCACGATTTAAAAATATGGGGTTCTCTTGAGGCAATAGAAAACTATTTAAATTGTGGTTATTTCAGTCAAGCTGGTGGAATCTTCAAAATTTAGGCAAAGGAGTGGCGGGGGGTGGATACATATGTGCACATTAATTATGGACAACCCTTACGAAATTCAGCTTTTCAGAGCTTTTTGGAGGAAGTATGGAGCTAAAAGAAAAAACGAACCCTCTCTAAATTGAGTCAGAGGTTTGAAAATTTCTACGTGGATTGAGTAAATGCTGAAAAGGTGTTTTTCAGCAGTATGAACATCTTTCTCTTACGGCCGTCATTTTTATGTAGGGTAATCTTATGTTTCCGTACTTTTGAGGTTTAACGCACCTCCAAAGCTTCTTCTGCTGATTTAGTTAGAAGACTGAAATTTGGAACCTTGATTGAATCGATTTCAGTTTTTTATTTGATTTTCGCGATTTTTATGTTGAAATTTCTAGCGATTTTGAAAGTTTTCGTGCAGAGCAGAATTCTACAGCTACTCCATTTTTAGTTAGAATGCTAAAAATTTGTGCGTGTATTCGGATGATATTAAGGAGGTGCTTTTCGTTGGTTTCAAACGTTTTCGCTCACCTCTCAATCTTTTATATAGAAATTTAATGAGTTTTTGAAGGTTTTCAATCTTTGTGCATCTCTTGATCCCCTTCAAGATTGCGTAGGGGTTGAGAATTTGTAAGACGGGTAAATACAACGTTGTTGACTGAGCTATACTCCACAAGCGCCTCTAAATTAATATTTCAATTGCAGATAAAACAGCGCTTTATCTTAGTTCATCAGCTTGGATAAAATTTTACTGTTTCTTGAAAAAGTCCAACTGAAACAAGAAACTTCTAATAAATAAATTCCTCTTTGAAACGTTCTTGGTTAAACCATAAATTTTTTCGAAACATACGTATTTCAATTTCAATTTCGAAAATACATAATTATTATATATTGAACGATTGGCTGAAGAATGAAAGCGCTAAAAAAGAGAAACACAATCATAATACGATTTGTTTGATAGACACAAATAACCCAACCCTTTGTTTTATTATGCCTCTGAGATAGAATGTAACTGGAGCTTTATCGCCCAGATGTTTGTAATTAGTAATAAATGAAGTTTACTGGCGAGGGTTAGTGGTCGATTACCTCTCATAGAATGAAACACACATCTTTTGTTCAATTATTGTGTGACAATTGCAGGAACCACTACGTCAATCCAATTAAAATGAAATAAATATTTGATGTTATTGAAAATATTTCAATATAGCTTTTGATTAACAAATCGAAATATGTTCACCTTCCCAACCCTCATATCTACAGAAGAGAGTATGTTCTTCAAAATGTTGAATGTTTTATGATGACTATAAAACAAAGTGAGAAACCTTCAGTGCTCTATCAAAAACTAAACAAAAATGGAAGAAGAAGACGAAGAATTCATTGCTTTATCGAAAGCATCATCTACAGCTACTCTGACACAACAGAGTATCAGTAGAACGTCTACACAAACTTTCACATCTTCTCACCAAGAATTTAAAAAACCTGAATCTTTTCCACAATGTCAAATAGTCATGCACCAAGCGAGTGGAGATTCCCAAGAATCGGATTCTTTAGAATCTTCAATTTCCAACAAGGTATCACCTAGATATTCAGTGCTTTCAAAATCACCGCACAGTAGTTCTTCACAAGAAGATTATGAACCAGATTCTAAACATGCTAATAAGGGTCAGTACCTTTCGGCTGCTATAAGAACTGAATCCGCTAGAAGTATGGAGAGTCTCAGAACAACTCAGAAACCATTCTTATCTTCAAGCGAGAGGGATATGAGAAGGGTTCTTTCAGAGAGTGTTGAAACGAAATCTCTGGAAAGTATCGAAAAATTGATGAAGCTCAAACGATACGCAGTTTCTGGAGATGATTCCATGTTGGTCGGATCGGATGATAGCATCAATGCAGAAAAGCGCAGAGGACTTTGGAGTGGCAGAGCTCGAATTCCTCAGCATTTAAGCCTTCCGCCGCCTGCTGGTTATCTAAATCTGAGCCCTGGAGATCGAAAACTAACCATCCTGAGTCCCCATTCGCCCCACAGAATGAGTGAGTTCTTTCACATGTCTCAAGCTACTCTCAAGACCAGGAGAAAAAAGGCAATGGTACTACCTAGACTAGTACTACCAAGAAGTGAATCTGAAGTGAGCGAGGTGTTCTCTGAACAAGGTCTTGAGTAAGTACTCTTTAGCTACTATAAGGACTATCAGGTTTCTGAACAGAAATTCCAGAGTATACAAAACCTTGTATTCCATTCAGTTATATACAATCAGTTATATACATTCGACAATTTAATACAAGCTTTGGAACGTCTGTCGGTACCTCTATGCCTGATGATCAAGACAACAAAAACTCGAAATATTTTTATTTTTCCACTTTCTACTCATTCAACATATTATAACAGATTTTCTAATTGGCTAAATTCTGAAAAAAATATACTTATCTTGAATGAGAAACTAATTCATGGTTTGGAATATATCATGAGAAATTGTGATTATTATTCAGTTTACATTCCCTACTAATGTGTTCTCTTACTCTAGAGTCACCTCTTTCTCAAAATTTTCAATTTCCCAATGAAAATACGATTAAAATAACTCATTAATCATGTATTCATAATTCAAATTCGATAAAATTTACATTTTTTAGAACTACTCCATTTTTTATTTTCTGATCATTTGGCGATGTATACTTAATTTTTTTTCATTCGAGTTCATTACATAACGCTTCCTTTTCAGAATGCGAATGTGTTTGTCTGCTGAGAGCCGATATTCAAGGAGATTTGTCAGGTTAATATTTCATAAACAAATACATGTGACGTTTTTTTGGGTGAAGGTGTTCTAACATTTTTTCGATAATACTAACAAAACTGCTTGTCATAGAAAGTATTTTGGTTTTTGATGGTTCTGCTAACTTAAATGTGCTTAGGTCATTTAATTCTCCTGTACGGTACTGCATAGAATATATAAGATATATATATATATATATATATATATATATATATATATATATATATATATATATATATATATATATATATATATATATATATATACAGTGCTTTCATGATGAAAGGAACAAATTCATTAAAAAATTAGGTTTCTATTTCATGTTTAAATCCTCGGACAGGTCGATTAGTATTTTTATTTGGGCAATTTTCGCAATAAAAATTTTGTATACAGGGTGTCTCATTCAAGAGCTATGGCTTTGTCATTAGTTTTTTTAAAGGTAATACCCTGTATATTATTTCACTTTACAATTCTACGATAAACTCTTATCACTTTTTGTGAACATACCATATGCCTCAACTTGATGGATTCCCAGATTATAACGGAGATAGTGGAGCACCTGGAGATTTAAAATGTGGATTAAAAGTACAAAAAAAAATTTAGGTAAACATCTGTCATTAAATCTGAAGAATGAATTTCACATGTACCATCTGAATTCATTCACTGGTGCTGTATAGTCCGCAGTTTTCACGTTTTTAACGCTCCAGGCACTACACTACTTCATTGTTTAAGAAATGCAATTACTTGAGAGAGAACGTATTGAAGTACTTATGATGATTTGGTTTTGGAGATAGGGTGCGTTCACAAGAAGAAGTCTGCAATCTATTCAATGAAAATCATTCTGATCGTCCGCCAATTACTAGATCGACAGTCAGCAAAATTGAATCAAAATTCATGAGATACGGCCACGTTAGAGATTTACCTAAAGGAAGACCACCGAGAGTATCTGAAGAAACAGTGCTGAACGTTCTACTAGAAACCCAAGATAACCCTCATACATCCATTACTACAATTTCCAATAATTTCAATTTATCAGTAGGGTCCGTGCATAAAATACTTAAGGTAAATAAGTATCATCCCTATAAAATTAAGCTGGTACATGAATTTATTAGAAGACGATTTTGACCGCAGAGTACAGTTTTGTGAGCAGATTCTTGAAATTCATAATCAACATCTAAATTTCATTACAAACATAATTTTTCTGATGAAGCCACCTTTACTTTAAATGGCCACGTCAACAGACAAAACTGCTTGTAGGTATTGGGCGACCGAGAATCCTCATTGGATGCAAGAATGCCACACACAGCGGCCTCAAAAAATTAATACATGTGCAGCGATTTGTTCGAAATCGTATAGTTGGTCCCTATTTTTTTGAAGGAACACTAAACGGAGAGGACTACTTGAACTTTCTCCAGTTCGAACTCATTCCGGCTTTAGCTGTTTTGTTTCCTAACCCACAAGATCCTGACATACCTAATAACGAGATATGGTTTCAACAAGATGGGGGCACCTCCTCACTATTCAATCGCTGTTCGACAATTTCTTGATGCAACTTTTTCCCAACAGATGGATAGGACGGAGAGGTCCGATTGAGTGGCCGCCAAGATCACCGGACATAACCCCATTGGATTTTTTCTTATGGGTTATTTGAAGTCTAAAGTTTATTTGAATAGACCAAATAATATTGATGATCTAAAAGAGAGAATCAGGCAGGAAATAAGACTTATCAGTCCAGAAGTAATTTGAAAATGTGCAACGGGAACATTGAATCGACTTCAAAAATGTCTCGAAGTAAACGGACAACAGATTGAACATATGTAAAAATTAAATTAGTAATTACATTTGTGCTGTTTTCATATCGTACCTCTCATTACCCACTATCTCCGTTTCTGGCAATCCATCGAGTTGAGGCATATGGTATGTTCACAAAAAGTGATAAGAATTATCGTAGAATTGTACAGTGAAATAATATACAGGGTATTACCTTTAAAAAAACTAACGACAATGCCATAGCTCTTGAATGAGTCACCCTGTATACAAAATTTTTATTGCGAAAAATGCCCAAATAAAAATACTAATCGACTTGTCCGAGGATTTTAACATGAAATAGAAACCTAATTTTTTAATGAATTTGTTCCTTTCATCATGAAAGCACTGTATATATAATTATATTACTTGGCTACGCCGTTCTGATGAGGACCAAAGAGTCTTAAACTATTCGCCCGCGATAAATTTCTTCTTTGTGAATATATATATATATATAAATAGATATATATATATATATATATAGATATATATATATATATATATATATATATATATATATATATATATATGTGTGTGTATAAATCATATCATTTGTCTGACCTGCATATGAAGGTTGTCATTGCCACTTGCCTGATTCTTTGGTCATCAGAATAGTGTAGTAATTCCATATTTGGCTATGTCGTTCTGATGGAGACCAGAGAGTTCGAAACACATGTCAACGGCTGCTTCCATATTCGGTTCAGACCAATAATTTGCTTAATATATATATATATATATATATATATATATATATATATATATATATATATATATATATATATATATATATATATATATATATTTATATATATATATATATATATATATGTATATATATTTATATATATATATATATATATATATATATATATATATATATATATATATATATATATATATATATATATATATATATATATATATATATATATATATATATATATATATATATATATATATACATATATATATATATATATATATATATATATATATATATATATATATATATATATATATATATATAAAATTAAGTGAACTAGGACATTTATTTGAAACTAAACAAACAAACCTCCTAACACATTGATTAGTTTCAAATAAATATCCTAGTTCACTTAATTTTATTACCACGGGCGTGTTTTCCGTTTAACACGAATAATTCTTACTTATATATATATATATATGTATATATATATATATATATATATATATATATATATGTATATATATACATATATGTATAGATATATTTATATATATATATGTATATATATATATATATATATATATATATATATATATATATATATATATATATATATATATATATATATATATATATATGTATATATATATATATATATATATATATATATATATATATATATTTAGACCTGTTTGTGTATATGAATATATGTTTTTCAAAAATGAATGTTCTTTTTCTATAATTTCAAGATTTATAATTTCAGCTAGAGATTTTCTTGGATAATGAATAACTCAAATTACGGAACAAATATCTTTTAATGAATTCATCTGTATACCAAAAATGTGTTACTTACACATAATATAATATTGAGTCGATCTTAAATAAAATATTCCTTGGAATGTTGGAATACTCGAAAATTTTCAACTACATCATTTCATTTTCAAATGCGTAGTTTGAAAACTTGAAAGGATGTTGAAGTTTTAAGTTTCTCGAACGTAGAATATTTTGAAAAACTTGAAATATTTTGATAATATAATAGTGAAACCAACGGGAAGTGTGTTCAAAAAATGTTGTAACCGTACTAGTTTGCTAAAACTGCAATGCAATAACATGAAGAATTAACTGAAACCAAAATTACGAACAAAAGAGATGGATCTAACTACTATTTAATATCAAGGAAGATTTTTTAATATGCATTTAATTTTCGGTTTTTATTTACACTGGAAGCTTTTCTATTTTCTTTTATTTTCGATGGAAACCATAGGGTAAAAGCCATTTCTCAAAAAACCTTTAAAAAAATAATAAGTATTCACTAAGAATATGCTACGTGTATATTAAAGCAAAGGTTTTTGATCTTTCAAAGTAGTCTATTTTTGTAAACATAATCAACATTGGTTTCGTTTAAATCCTTTATTATGTTCTGATCAATATAGTAAAATACTATTAAATTTTATCAGGTTAAACTATAAAAATACATCAAGAATACCCTCCAAAGATAGGGAATTTATTAGTGAAATATTATTATTTATTATAAAGATTGAATAATATTCCAATCAACTTATCACCAGAAGGCACCAGTCTTTTTTCCTTTTCGACTGGTTATTTTCCTGGAAGTGCAAAAAAAATACAATTAGACCAGATAATCAGGTATGTAGATAAAAATTTCTATTTATACTGCTAAGTATAGTACTTTAAATCGGAGACATGCCGTGTGTTAGCAATTGTTGGTTTTTCTTTTCGTATCGTATTCTGAATGATATAGAGGGTATTCTGTAAATTCGAGATATTTCCTATCTAAGTTGGAAAAAATATATAGCATAAGAAAAAAATCTGCCTCGTTCGTATTTATAGTTGCGGATAGTTTCCCCTAAATCGACTATCCTCAAAAATAAATAGGGGAAAATCCTTTTCTATACGGAAACGTAATAAACAATGTAATTTAAATTCGAATACATGCGAAGAAACAAGAAAATGATGGAAACCACAAACACAAGGTTTTTGATAACACAAACAAAACGCATGCGTAATCCTAGAACTTACGTGGCACTGAGGTCTGCGGCAGGGGCATTTCTAATTATAGAAGAGCTCTAAAGCCACCAAAATACCTAACATGGTGTATTCAAAGCCGGGTCATGAATCCCACTGAGGCAACTATCCGGATTTTAACCTTTAACTTTCCTGATTATTACTGAATAAATATGTTTTATGCACTGGTAGGTACTAACAATTTTATTAAGATTTAATGCTAAATTTTATTCATTTAGAAGATATAGTAGTACGTACAGGGTGTCCCATTTTGAGTACTTTTGAATGGTATCTCTGTTATTTTTGAAGATAGAGGGTTGCGGTTTTTGCGACACTGTGCTACTTTTTCGTAAAACTGAAGATGCCGTCAACAGAATTTTAATAGCCCTTTTAGTTTTTAAGATACAGGGCATTTTTGAAAACGTTATTCTTCATCTTATCGAAAAGGTAATATAACATTTCTATAGAATTTTCTCCCTAAAATGCAGTGGTGTAGATAATTTTTGTTACATATTTACTATTTTCGAGTTATGAAGCAAACTTATGATTTTTTAAATGGAATACCCTGTATATTTATAGACTATAAAATTTGTCTTTTTTCGAAAATATATGATTATATAAACTTTTTCTCAGAAACGGGCAAATAAATGACAATTTTCTGAAATTAAATGCATAAATCATTAGAAGGCCATAGGTAACAACAATGAACAAGTGAAAGTTACATAATCTCATGTACGCTGACGATCTGAAAATATATGGAGAAATCAACACTATTGAGGACTGCATGAGACTGCAGGAGGGACTGAATGATGTGTCTGAGTGGTGCGTTTCAAATCAGCTGAACCTTAATGTTGCTAAGTGTAATGTTGTGACATATACCAGGAGGAAAAATATTATTCACTTCGATTATAATGTTGAAAATAGCATTTTGGCTAGGGTATCTGAGATTCGTGATCTTGGTATTTTGTTTGATCAACGTTTCACGTTTGTCCCTCATATAAGTGCTACGCTCTCGGCTGCATTTAAAACCTATGGTTTCATTGTGCGCAATGCCAATCACTTTCATGATAAGGGAACTCTATTGCAGTTGTTCAATTCTTTAGTGAAGAGCAGATTAAATTTCGGTTGTATGATTTGGCGTCCTATCTACAATGTTCACAAGTATCATTTGGAGTCAGTGCAGCGGAGGTTCCTTAAGTATCTGGTGTGGAGAGAGGATGGTGTTTACCCTTCAAGAGGTTTTGATCAGGATAACTTATTGAACAGGTTTGGGGTTAAATCGCTTGAAGTCACCAGAAAACTTCTCTCTTTGAAATTCTTATATAAACTATTACACGGCTGTATTGACTGTCCCTCTCTTCTGGCTATGGTGAAATTTCAGGTGCCTAGGCTGTGCTCAAGATGTAATGAACTATTTTTCTTGGCCACTCCAAGAACCAATTCTCTTGTACAATCGCCTATTAGATACATGTGTTCATTATTCAATGAGGTTTCTGATAGTTGCGATGTGAACTTTGATACGTTTTCAGCCATAAGTCGAGTTTTTTTGGAGTATCTGGATAGATAGACATAAGTGATATTGAGTTCTTATCGTTTCTCAAGTTATAATTGTATTAATATCTTAAAGTAATTTTTTTTTTCTTTCTTTTTTCTGTCATTTCATTTTTTTTAAAAGTTAATTTTAGTTATTGTAATACTAATATTTTTGAAGCCGCTTCTGTTAATTTTTATTTAGTTATTTAAGAATTTTTCCTGTAACTGGGTTTTCTTTTTACCTGTAGGAAATAAAGGCCTTATTATTATTATTATTATTATAATACTTACGAATAATTGAATACCTTGCATATAGGTATCTTTTACTCAAAGAATACCTATAGATCTTTATTCTCACAGTAAGTTTGTGTCAACATTTTTGTAGCGTAAAGTAACAATATTACAAACACAAATAAATATTATTATTGAAGAAAATTGAAGGTGATGTTCAAATTGACGACCATTTTTTCTGATGCAAAATTGGCAGATCTCTGTAATTCTTTGAATAGCGTATAAAAGAACCTTTGTTCTCATTCTCAGATTTCGAAAGGCTAAATGAATTGCCTCTCGAAGTTCTGCAATGCTGTCAGTTTTTGGCACACCAATTTCCTTTTCAATTTTTCCATGAGGACAATGGTGTTGCTTCTATATATCCCAAAGTATCTATCTCTTTTCTGTCCCTGTTCTCTTTGTTGTATATTTCAGCACGCGGGTGAACAAATGATCCACGCTCAACTAAATTTGCTCTTAGACGAGCAAATATCTCAAAAAACGGTTGCCTTCTTTCTGGATATCTAACAAGAAAAACATTAAAATGACGAAAGAGATTTTCATAGCCATTATAGCTTACTTACCTAGGGAAATATAATTCCGAAGCTTCTTCAGAATTTTCATTACTCTGTATAAAATATACGAGTATATCATATTTTTCATAATTTCCATACGCTGCATTATTCAAAGACATTGATTAATATCAATTAAATAATAATACCAAAAGAACGAAAATAAACACTTTTATAAACCAAAAGTACTTTTATAGTCCAAAATACGATGATATTGGTTTAACATTTATTTTTGTTTCTTGTCGTGAACAATATCCATGGCCTACCATTAAATTATGCATTTAGTTTCAGAAAATTGTCTTTTATTTGCACGTTTATGAGAAAAAAATTATACTATCATATATTTTTGAAAAAGAGAAATTTTTTAGTCGATAAATATACATGGTATTCCATTTAAAAAAACATAAGTTTGCTTATTTATGCTCGAAAATAGTAAATATGTAACAAAAATTATCTACACCACTGCATTTTTACGGAAAAAAATCTATAGAAATGTTATATTACCTTTTCGATAAGATGAAGGATAACGGCGATACGACGGGGATCCCAAAATGCAACATTTTCAGAATTTCTTCGTATCTTAAAAACTAAAAGCGCTATTTATATTCTGTTGATGCTATCTTCAGTATTACGAAAAAGTAGCACAGTGTCGCAAAAACTGCAACCCTCTATCTTCAGAAAGAACGGAGATACCATTCAAAAGTACCCAAAATGGGACACTCTCTAGAGAATTTCCTTTTTTAGGATTACATACATATATATCTCTATATACAAAAAAAGTAAATACTAGGTAGGTATTAAATAAATGAACTATCTCATTTACCCCTTAAAGCTTTAAATGAAACATCAAGTTCCTCACCATAAACGAAAGCTGGTTGGGCCTTATTGGGGCCGCTTCAGCATTGTATATTTACGGAATTAAGTAACCATTCTGATCATACAGTCATACCTGGCAACTCTGAAAACGAGACACCTCCTGTTTGATGGAAACGTTCGTTATCGAAAAATTCTTTTTTTACCATAGGTGGATATATTTGTGCGGGCAAAGGCAAAGGCAAGATCTATATATATATATATATATATATATATATATATATATATATATATATATATATATATATATATATATATATATATATATATATATATATATATATATATATATATATATATATATTTATTTATTTATATATATATATATATATATATATATATATATATATATAATATTTATTTATATATATATATATATATATATATATATTTTTATATTTTTATATATATTTATATATATATATATATATATATATATATATATATATATATATATATATATATATATATATATTTATATATATATATATATATATATATATATATATATATATTTATATATATATATATATATATATATATATTATATATTTATTTATATATATATATATATATATTTTTTTTTATATATTTATATATATATATTTGTAGTATATGTTGTGTGGTCTGTCAAAATAATAGAGGTCACTTCTATAAAATCTATGTTCTGATTGTGATGAAGAAGGGGATTGTTCGGTGATACTTGATGATGACATTAATGTCATATAGAATAGACTACTACAACCTTCTTGTTCTTGATCTTGGATAAGCCGATAGTTAATAAAGTATATTTAATTATAAACTCTGGTCTTTTATTATAAACATAAATCTTGAAGTTCTTGAACAACTATCGAATAAAACATGGTGTCAGGTGTGGATAACCTTAAATAATAATATATTAATAGTGCTATTCAGTTATATACAAGTTAAAAGACCACGTGTTCCGAACATACAACTAGTGAAAAATGGATTTCAAATTGCCTCTTCCACTTGATTCCAATGCTCCTGGACAATGGCAGAAGTGGAAGCAGAAATTAAAAATATATCTCATAGCTACAAAAAATTCTAAATCATACGATGAAGTAAAAATCGCCATCTTGTTGAGTGCTATTGGAGATAATGGGCTATATGTTTGCAATACTTTTAATGATGAACAACAAAAAACTTTCGACAATGTTCTCGCTGCTTTTGATGAGTACTTCCTGCCAATGAGAAATACTGCAATGGAAACTTTCAAATTTAATAACATCACTCAAGGTTCAGGTCAGAGTATCGATACTTTTTTAACAGAATTGAAGAAGCAAGCATCATTGTGTGATTTCACATGCACTAATGAGGAATGCAAAAAGTCATTTGGTTCTCGAATGATAAGGGATCGATTGATTCTTGGGTTAAATGATAAATGGTAATGTTTATAGGAGAAATAGAAAGTTTATTAACAAAACTAACTTGGATTTCAAACAATCATTATGTGATGATTTTACTGATGTAGACTATGATCAAAATGCAGCCAGTGATAAAAAAAGGGGAGCGTGTAATATATGTTGTGTGGTCTGTCAAAATAATAGACGCCACTTCAATAAAATCTATGTTCTGATTGTGATGAAGAAGGGGATTGTTCGGTGATACTCGATGATGACATTAATGTCATATAGAATAGACTACTACAACCTTCTTGTTCTTGATCTTGGATAAGCCGATAGTTAATAAAGTGTATTTAATTATAAACTCTGGTCTTTTATTATAAAAATAAATCTTGAAGTTCTTGAACAACTATCGAATAAAATAATATATATATATATATATATATATATATATATATATATATATATATATATATATATATATATATATATTTATATATATATATATATATATATATATATGAATATATATATATATAAATATATATATATATATATATTCATATATATATATATATATATATATATATATATATATATATATATTTATATATATTTATATATATATATATATATATATATATATATATATATATATATATATATATATATATTTATCTGAATTGTTGTTGCCTGTGATATTTCAAATGTTTGAAAAAGCCACGAATGTCGTGGCGAAACGTTAACTTTTTAATAAAATCGAGTTTTTTGAGATTCGCCAAGCCTGTTATTGCTAATAATTTTCTAAGAGTTATATATATATACATATATATATATATATATATATATATATATATATATATATATATATATATATATATATATATATATATAGATATATATATATATATATATATATATATATATATATATATATATATATATATATATATATATATATATATTTATATATATATATATATCTTGATTTTCAGGGCTCTGTACCCAAAGGATAAAAACGGAACCCCCACAAATGTATTTTTGTTGCTGATATAACAACAAATACTAAAAACAAAATAAAATAGATGTTTGAGGGGGGCTCCCATACAACAAACGCATTTTTTTCCCATTTTTGTCAATAATGGCCACAGGTAGGCACTTGAAATATACACAAAATACTCAGTTGTATTTTTACTTCAATAATAAATAATAAAACTAAAATAAAATAAATATTCAACTTCGTGCGCGAGTCCGACTCGCACTTGGCCGGTTTATTGGACTACGTGCTACGAAATTCCTAGTAAAAGTAAGCACTTGACTGTGGTTACTTTGTATTGTACTGTATTTTTACATTTTTATCGTTTATTAGCACAAAATAGCTATTCATGTTTCGAAAATTATTTCATTTATAAGTTGACGTTTCATCACTAACTTGTTGATATGTATATATATATATATATATATATATATATATATATATATATATATATATATATATATATATATATATATATATATATATATAAATCTAATATATAAAATTCTCGTGTCACAGTGTTAGAAGTTGAACTCCTTCGAAATGGCTCTACCGATTCTCATGGAATTTTGTGCATCTATTTTTCATCCCCCTAAATATTAAGGGTCTACCCCTTAGTTTTAATTTTTATTTTTCACACAAAATTTTTTGTTCTATTTTTTTTATGATACAGCATTCAAAAATACATACAACCCTAAATTGTCACCCCTTTATGATCAACCTCTATTTTTTATTTGTTAAACTCCTCCGAAATGGCTCGACCGATTTTCATGAAATTTTGAGTGCATATCGGGTATATCTGAGAATCGGCCAACAGTTATTTTTCATCCCCCTAAGTGTTAAGGGTGCTCCACCCCTTAATTTTAAGTTTTTTATTTTTCAGACAAAATTTTTTGTTCTATTTTTTTTTATGATACATCATTCAGGACTAAGTACAACCCTAACTTGTCACCCCTCTACGATCAACCCCTATTTTCATTGGCAAGATTTTTATTTCTATTTTGTCATAACTTAGAATGAAAATTCCATCGCAATTTTATATATATATATTTATATATATATTTATATATATATATATATATATATATATACATATATATAATCTTTATCCCATGTATTACCTTTCGGTGTATGGGTTGCCATCGCAATTTTCTTTTTTTTTTAATTTTATCCACAGATCCACAATAGAGTTGCAAGATGGCAAACGAAAATAGCAATAGTCGATCTGATAATATGTCGTAATATATTTTCATACCCCTAAAGTGATTTTTATAAATTTTTTGGACAAAATTATTCATTTTCATTTTTTTATGATGTTGCATTAAAAAATACATACATTTCTAAATTGTCTATCAACAACCCATATTTTTTAATAGCCATTTTAATAATTTAAACAACGTTTGCCGGGTCAGATAGATTCATAGATAGATATAATGATAGATAGATTGTTAAATAGATAGATAGAAATATAGATAACTATCAGATAGATAGATAATTAGATAGATAGAGATACATCGGCAGATAGATGAATATATAGAAGGATAGATAGATAAAAATAATTTATATGGCAGAACAACGTTTGCCCCGGGTCAGCTAGTCATATATATATATATATATATATATATATAATTGTATTTATGTATATTTATATATAGATTGATATGTATATATATATATATATATGAAAAACTTGGTTCTCAGGATGAACCGCGTAAAAGATTTGAAAAAGTTGACTCTGAAGAGTAGGCAGGTTGAGACTTCAGAGTTGACAGGAAGCAGTACGGTTGTTGGAGTAGGCAGTTTGAGACCACGCAATCGTATTATTTCCGATTCCTCCTAATTCGATTCGTGGAGTAGGCAGATTGAGGCCACGTATCTGAATTATTTTTCCTTCTAATTCTCCTGAAGATGGCTTCGCATCAGGAGCCGAAACGTCGAGATTTTTTAAATCTTTTACGCGGTTCATCCCGAGAACCAAGTTTTTCAAAATACTTTCGACCGCGGAAATCTTTCTGAACACAATATATATATATATATATATATATATATATATATATATATATATATATATATATATATATGTACCCTCTAATGGAAAAATCGCTTGCACTGTACTTTTCGGTATATCTCGCCACTGTATTCTGGTATGAAATCCTTCAAGCAATTATTATCATTCTATTTCTTGGGACTTCATCATTAACTATATAAGTGTTTCAGCAAAGGTTCGACTCTGATGAACATCAATTTATGCCCAATTTGTCGGACCCATGCTTGAGCGCTGAAGCACGCTTGAAAAATGAGTTCAATATCAAAAACCTTTCATCTCTTTGTCCTGAAACTTCGTTATTTCCTTCACTGCATTATTATCTGAATAGAAAGCATGATTTGAATGTGATGAAAGTTTTTTTGCTTCAATGGCTACTAAAAAATAAGAACGCTAATTATTTATTTTTAGTTTCATTTGGCTCTACGTTAGAAAATTGATGGGTTTTTCTGCGGAATTATACACACATTAGTTAAGAGGAATTCTCAATTAATATTATAGTAATGGAAAATAATCAATAGTATTTCGTTTTAATAATTCAAAGCGTATTTTGCTCATTCTTAATAATCACCATGTTACATATAAATAATTCCTCAAACGTAAATCATTGGAGTAATTCATAATATATTTTGCTCCCAAAAAACACACTGCAAAAATATGTTTTTATTGGCGATTCTACGGTAATTATCAAATTTTTTCAATTATAAGGTACCTACCTGAGACAAATAAGGCCCAGCAGGTAAGGCCCACTTTCCAGAAAACTACAACTAAAAACAAACTCAACCTATAATATCCACAAATCGGTTCTGCTATAGTTCCAAGTAATTTTACCTAGATAGCGCGCGGACTACACGCTTTCACTCGAGGAGAAAACAGCCACTTTTTGGACATCCCGCGCAAAGTCTTATGTTTTACATAATTTTTCACAAAATAAAGTCTTTCTCCTTGACATAATTTCATCTGGACGAGTGGTGGTTGAATTCTATTGGTAAGTTGCACATTTCAAGGGATGATATTTAGCAAAAATTTCAAAATTTTTCATTTGCTTTTTTTTGTAAAAGTGACCTAACCTTAAATAGTGCATGTCAGAAATAAGGCCTACGTAAACTTTAAGATGGGCCTTATTTTTGACCAGTGGGGCCTTCTTTCTGACCATAAAAATGGCAAGAGTTCTTTCTATTCCAGAGAAAATGGGAAAAATTTGTCGCAACATTAGAGCTCAGTGGTCTCAAGAGTTTTTAACTTTGGCTTTAAATGCAAGAATCGGTCGGATTAGTCAACGTGAAGCTGTTGATAGATTTGGAATTCCTAGACGAACGCTTCGAAATCATTTGCGAAGTGGGACAGATCAAAGAAAATTGGGGAGATCTTCAATTTCAAAGACGGAACAAGAAAAATATTTAGTAATTTGGAAAAGAGGGAGAAAAAAGGAAAAGTTGAATAACTCGTTTCATGAATTGATGGAAACACCAGACTCAGTAAAAGAGAAAAATGACAAAGCTCCAAGGCGTAAGGCTTTAAATTATAAAGCTCAGGTGGTTAAAAACTGCTTGTTTCGGCAAACTGAACAGCAACAACCAAGTACCAGCACTAGCAGTTCTACTTCTCAATGCACGGTGAATCAAAGTAATTTATTATGGTACTGTCCACTATGCCAGGAATCCCATGAAAAAGATATGAGGCGCAGTGCCTTAATTGCAATTCATGGGCCCACGAAGAATGTAGGGTATTCACCTTCTGATGATGACGACTATAATAGTATTTGGATCGCATGTGATGCCTTACAATTTTTTGAGTACCTACCAGAACTTTATTTTGAGTTAAAACTCTGTTAATACATTATTCAAATGCTTTTCTGTTCAGTTTGTATCCTTTTATTACATTTATTTGATACGGGCCTTATTATTATCATTGGCTGGAATAAGACCCATTTACATGGTTTTTAGAATCTATGATTTTTATTATATTACGTTTTCTTTAACTTATTTTGGTTAATGTTTTAATTAGTATATAATATGAGTTTGCTGTTCAATATATTTTTATTTTCCTGTGCTTGTCGTTTTTACTAAAAAAAAAATGTTTTGCCTTAGGTGGGCCTTATTTGTCTCAGGTACCTTAGATTTCTTTTCTTAGGAATGACTACTTTCAAAATAAAAATTATGTATTACAAAAAACATTCAAAAAGTAATGAAAATTGCTCCTCAAACAAGTGGCTGAACAAAAAATTTTTCAATTAACATTGTCCCCACATTGCATTATGTTGAAAAAATTCATTAATAGGAAAGAATGTAGGTATTAGATACGATAAACATCAAAAATAAATAACTCAAATCAAGAAAATCACTAGAATTTCGGAACATTGCATAAAGAATAATAATTTTACAGATTTGAATAATCCGAAAATATTGCATTTATCAAACGAAGAATGGAATGTTGCAATTTCAAAACAGCGCTAAACGTATATATCGCTAAACATATATATCGAGTAAATAAAGCAATTTCAGTGAAATCAAGTAAAGTACTTTACTCTAGTTGAATAATATAATAAAATAGATAGTAGCATTTGCGATATTTTCCTCATGATTTTCAATTCTTGGCTTACATCTACTTCATCTGAAACTTTGTTTAGAGGAGTTCATCTTCCTTCAGGCATTAATTATGAAGCATCCGACCGAGTTCTACTTGGCTCTTCATCTATCTTTCATTAGAGTAATCAAAGACTTACCCTTTGTTTCGTCTAAAAAGTTTTTTGTCAGCAAAAGCCTAAAGTCGTGAAAATGAGATTCATTTCTATTCAATGCATACTTGTTTTTGGGTTTATGTCCCCCAAATAAACTAAACAAGGTCAAATTCTCTAATTAAACAGATTATGTCGTTACAGGGTCACATCTATCTGAAGCTCGTTCAAAAATTTTGATCCTCTCATTCAAATATATTTGGTTCAATTTTCTACATTTTCTGATTTTTATTTGCTATCAAATCAATACTAAGCTTAAAAATAAAATATACACGTATCTGAAAAATAAAATGTAAGTTGGTAATTGAATAAAAAGTTAAAATAGGACAAATTTTGGTACATGCAGAATTATGGACTTTTATTTCAAACCTGTTATGTGGAAATGAAACCGGTCAAGTGCTAGTCAGACTCGCGCGCAGGTACCATTTACTATGCCCCCCTTAAATATTTATTTTAATTTAATTTAATTATTTATTATTGAAATAAAAATACAACTGAGTATTTTGAGAATATTTCAAGTGCCTACCTGTTGCCATTTAGATATCGAGCAAAAAAAGGCAAGAAATCGCGTTTGTTGTATGGGAGCCCCCTTAAATATTAGTTTAATTTTGTTCTTAGTATTTCTTGTTATAGCGGCAACAGAAATACATAATTTGTGAAAATTTCAACTGTCTAGCTATCGCGGTTTTCGAGATACAGCCTAGTGACAGACAGACGGACGGCGAAGTCTTAGTAATAGGGTCCCGTTTTTACCCTTTTGGTATGGAACCCTAAAAAAGCTTTTCTTTTGACTCCCTTGAGTAGCCGATGCAACCACATAAAAACCTTCTCAGCACATTGAACTCAATCATACTTGCTATGAAAGTTCAATCCGAACCTATATTCACAAATTTGCATGAATGTTATTCTTTTTCAAATATATTACTCTATTTCGATTATTCGAAACTTCATCTACAATATTTTATTTACATACATTTTCTCCTATTAATTAATATCATAGGCATGATTGCACTGAAGCTAATATTTCGCATGTATCGTCCCATCTAACCTATTGGCGTCTGAAATTAAGATCGTAGCGCCGGAACGGCTAATATCGGTACCACAGCATGGGCCATTAACAGTTTGTTTACATTGTTTGGTAATGGTATATACGTTCATTTCATTTTGAGTTTTCGAACGTTTAGCTTCGTAATTTGTGTTTTTTTGGACTTCGTATTTTCCAGTGAGGACAATATTATCACTGTTCAACAGTAGATAACCTAGCTTCGTAATTTGTGTTTTTTTGGACTTCGTATTTTCCAGTGAGGACAATATTATCACTGTTCAACAGTAGATAACCTACAACCTACATCAAGTTGAAATTCATCATTGACTTTTCATCAAAATAAAAATCAATAATAAAATATAGGAGAAGACGAATAACTTCATTGGTTAGAGGAACTATGTATACAACATGAAAAGGCTGTATGATAGAACACCTATTTATTTAAGAAGTAAAAAAAACTTTCAAACGTTTCGAAAAAACATCTCTGAAATGTAGTTTCATTGCCAACTGAAGAGGTTTTGAGTATAATGGACAGAACTAAGTACTTACCAACAAAACTGAAAGAAACAACATATAATAAAAGAAGAAGCAACATGAATACTCTGCTTGAATGGTTTGAACGTAATGAGTTATTATATTTTTTGAATTTTCCTGACGTATAACAGCTCTCCTAAAAGTACCGTGGACTTATGAGAGTCGGTTTATTTTATAGAATCTCTGTTTTCCTGGTTATATAATTGAATATTACCATGTTTTACCTAGCTACAGAGTAAAGTTTTATTTCATATTTTTGATGTTATGATAAACTGTTATTTTGGTTGTGCAAGTAAACATTATTTATTATTATCATTTTAATAGTATCTCTGGTTGTTACATGAAAGAAAATACAATTATCTAGAATCTCTGGATGATGGCCCAGGTTCAGATTCCGATAAAAGTGGAAGATTTTTCGTTGGAATAGCATTGGACTTCAAAAACCCTACGTTTTCGGTTAGCTGAAAATTGCACATCATCAGTTGGTATAATTCTATATGGAAAAATCCACAAACTCACTGCAGGGAAAATGATTATTCTCAGTAAACTGTAAAAAAAACTCTCTTAAGTTCAGACACTTTTTTCAATCTTCAAGTTATGAATCCACGCTTATCTTCTGTCCATCATTTCCTTGTTTCCCAACTTTGTTTGGAATAACACTTTGAATTGTCCAGCTTTCGGAAAGGTGTGTAAGCTATATTCGGAGTTTTTTTGCCCAAGATGAACAATAGGATACACAACAATAGTGATTCATTTCTTCTGAACGTTGGTAAACGATCCCAAACAAAATTAAACACAATTAAAACTCGACAAATTCTCATATAAAATACACGTAAACAGATGTAAACAAAGCAATCTATGGCCCATGCGTTAGTGATATTCTACACCGGTAAGGGGCGTATCGCTTATCTACGTTCGCCAATTGGACCGATAATATCAGTATAATATTGAGTAATGAAATTCAACTAACATTGAAGCTCATAATTACGACATCCATAGCTTACCCGGGATACGAACTCGAAACAGTCTGTCTAATATATCTGAAATTTTAATACAAAAATATGGCGTTTCTTCCACCAAGAAATTGACTCGAGTCTTAATTAAAATAATTAATCTTCGGCCTTTATGTATCAGCTCTGCGCAAACTAAATCACTTTCACAATTATCTACTCGAAACGAACAGTTCTGTCATCTTCACTTGAATTTTAAATCGCTTATTAATCTCATTTGCACATAAATTATATATTCGAAAGCGGTATCAAATTTTACACGTCCTCCATGGAGTTTTGCGGTGCCGCCTTTGATCTATGAACAGTAACAAGATTTCGGTGCGAGTAATCGACTAGAAACAGTTGAAACAGGTGGAGATTCAACTTAGTTTGCGTAACGTAAGGGAATTTCGTCCACTTGAATTAACCTGAACCCTGTGACTGAAAATGTATTTTTGATAGACGGTGCGGTACATTGACGTTATATAAATGAAATACTAACCTACAAACGAACCAACAAATATCGGATATGAAAATAGAGATTGAGTCATTCTTTATCAGAGACACGCATAATATAGAATATACCGTTAATTTTTTTGATAGTGGAAATGTCTTGAAGTCTAATGAGTAACAGCATAAACGCCCTCAAAACGAAATGGATGTCAGCAGGCAAAATCAATGTAGAACCGAATACCATACTAACACTTGAAGATAATAACATCGAGAAAGTTGACCATTTCAAATATCTCGGCTGTTGGATAAATTCCAACAACGACTCATAGTCCAAGATCCCAGAGCCGCCAGACGTCCCTTATTTTTTCAGTAATAAAATTTGTGGAATGAAGTAGTGCTCGTATGTACTTTCAATGTATGGATACTCGCTATCTCGTGCCGACGGCCAATTTCCAGGTATCAGGTGCTAAAGATGGAAAAAAACTCGACCTACTTACCTCATTTTTTCACAGTTGATTTTTATATATGATACTCAGGGAACCATTTCAATACCTTATGCAAGCTGCCAGATCTATGGTATGGGCCAAACATCCCGCCACACACACATTAATTGTGAGTATGAGAATATGAGCGAAATGTCATGATTCGCCCATTTAAAATTATAGTTATTAACGTAACAAGGCCGATATGTAGCATATAACGGATGAGGTTGGATATTGTAATTTCGATAATTCTCTGAGATAGAGCGACTACAAATATAATCCTCGGCCGCGCCTCGGATTATAACTAACCGAATCCGTTATTTGTGTATCGGCCGTGTGTCGTTAAAAATTTTTCGTAATCCCGTTGAAAGATTATATTTTGATTCCGAAGAAAGAAAAAACCCCGTACCTCGCAATTCTAATGAAAAATCCCAACGTCGTGCACTCTGTTGTCATGGAACAGTTTGACGGTTTTATAAACAACGTCAGTTTTTTGTGTTCTCAAGTTCGCTTTAACGACGACCATGGATGAAATTGATGAAATTGAGGAACAAAATCAAATTCCTTTAGAAATATTGGGAGAATCATGTGCAGGGCAGCGAGTGTTGATTAACTGCCGAAAATAACTCAAGAGCGATATCAAAAAGAATATGAAAATTTTGAAATGTGGCGTAAAAGCAAGAACGTAAAGGTGGTTAATGAAGATGTATTATTAGCCTATGCGAAATGAAAATCAGAGGTTTATTCTCCCAACTCGCTGTGGACAAAGATTTCAATGTTGTTATTGTAAGCAGAATGATGTTTTGAAATAAATATTTGAACAAGTGATTTCTTAACGGCCGCCGGCCGTTATGAAATTATAACGGCCGGCGGCCGTTAACACTGACTTTTCAATTGTCATCTGAATACCGTTAAATCAAAATAACAGTATGGGATCACGAAATAGTTATTTATGTACCAAGTGCGTTATATAGATCATTATGCCCTGAGGGAAACATGTTGCCCGATGGGCATAAGGATCTAGTAACGCACGCGGTGCATACAAGATTTTATTTTTCACGAAAAAATTATTATATTATGATGAAAAAGCGATTTTAAAATCGTTTCATTGCTCCTATCCATTTTCCTTCTCATAGTAGGCATGTCATTTGTTGATATTTTGAAGTTTGTGAATATATTTGTCATCATATTCAGTGAATGTCATTCCTGCTTTCTTTGTGTAGTCTTATAGAAATAATGGAAATGAAAATGAATTTACCCAAGAATATCATAGAAAATGCAGCCAAAGCTGCGAATAATTCATTGCCGGAGAAATCCAGAGTCGTATACGACAAGGATTATGAAGTATTTAATCAATAAAATTTGCTTCATTTCTCCTAGTACAATAAGCGGGCGTTTTGAATCCATTATGCCCGCAAATGCGGGCATAATGGCCTAGGGCATAATGAGTGTGTTTATAGCAACCGTATCCAAGGTGAAATAAACATATTATATACAAGTGAAAAATAAAAATAATAATATCGAAAGTACGTATACTCGAACATAGAGCATGCCTGACTAGACAGTTAACATGGAAGGGAGTTCGACGCGCATAGATAATCACTATCGCGCTTAAAATGAGCGAATCATGACATTTCGCTCATATTGTCATTCTAGGCCAAGCTACAGAGATTTTTTCATGTAAAAAGTGTTAGAAGAAAACCAGCTCCGCCATTGTGTGTCAAATAATTCCATATGATATAGTGATATGTTTTTCACTCGACTTTATTATTTATGTCTTTGTTATTAACAATTTTATGCAAAAAATCGCGTTTACTTTAGTTTTTTGCTTATAAAATTGAAACTATCAGAGTAATCGTGATGATGTCAATAGACTTATTGTAGAAAATGAAAAGACGAAAAAAATGAGAGGTCGGACGACTAGATCAGACCCTTAGTCCAAGGGAAAATTGGAAAAAACCGTCCAAAATGCAGTTTTTTCAAAAGTTCATAACTCGGTTATTTTTTGAGTTGTAGCGTAGATCTTCCGGCCAGTATTAGCTATTGATATGAACTTCATTTTTGCGAAGATCAGGAACTGTCTGATGCATAGTTTTTGATCTGTGGCCATTTGATTATGTTACTATGCAATTTTCCAGCAGACCTGGATGCGACAGGTATGGTCCGATTTCAATTTGCAAAAAAGATTTTGAAAGTATAAATCTCATAGTTCAAAACGTTCATCTTGGTTTTACACGAAAACGCTGAGAAATATGTTAAAAATAAAGCTGAACATGACGAAAAACGGCCTAGCGCGTGAGAGTAGTTGAAGAGTGGGGGTTTACAATTATTATCTGACAACGTTTAGAAATTACTGTCACGTTCAAAATGCCGACGCATTCGAATGTCATACTTCTCCTTGCCTGCTGCTCTACCCCCACTCTTCAAGTACTCTTACGCGCTCGGCCGTTTTTCGTCATGTTCAGCTTTATTTTTAACATATTTCTCAGCGTTTTGGTGTAAAACCAAGATGAACGTTTTGAACTATGAGAATTCTACTTTCAAAATCTTTTTTGCAAATTGAAATCGGACCATACCTGTCGCATCCAGTTCTGCTGGAAAATTGCATAGTAACATAATCCAATGGCCACAGATCAAAAACTATGCATCGGACAGTTCCTGATCTTCGCAAAAATGAAGTTCATATCAATAGCTAATACTGGCCAGAGGATCTACGGTACAAATCAAAAAATAACCGAGTTATGAACTTTTGAAAAAACTGCATTTTGGCCGTTTTTTTCCGATTTCCTCTCAAACTAAGGGTCTGATCGAGTCGTCCGACCTCTCATTTTTTTCGTCTTTTCATTTTCTACAATAAGTCTATTGACATCATCACGATTACTCTGATAGTTTCAATTTTATGAGCAAAAAACTTAAAAAAACGCGATTTTTTGCATAAAATTGTTAATAACAAAGACATAAATAATAAAGTCGAGTGAAAAACATATCACTATATCATGTGGAACTATTTTACACACAATGGCGGAGCTGGTTTTCTTCTAACACTTTTTGCACAAAATGCTCACTCTAAATCTCTGTAGCTTGGCCTATACTCACACTGAATGTGTGTCTGGCGGGATGTTTGGCCCATACGATCGATCTGACAGCTTGCATAAGGCATTGAAATGGTTCCGAGAGTATCATATATAAAAATCAAGTGTGAGAAAATAAGGTAAGTAGATAGAGTTTTTTTCCATCTTTAGCACCTCATACCTGGAAATTGGCCGTCGGCACAAGATAGCGAGTATCCGTAAATTGAAAGTACATACGAGTACTTCATCCCACAAATTTTATTACTGAGAAAATAAGGGACGTCTGGCGGCTCTGGGATCTTACTCTATCAGATATGGAGTTGAGAGTCCGAATCTAAATGGCTAGAAACGCATCCAATAGATGGAAAAAGGTCTTAACTGATAGAAATTTAGCGTTGAAACTACGATTGAGGGTATTAAAACGCTACGTCTGGTCGCCCTTGTTGTACGGTGGTGAAACTTGGATTCTGAAGATCAGTACTATGAATACGTTAGAGCCGTTTGAAGTATGGTTTTATAGTAGAATGTTAAGAGTAAGCTGGACGTGTCATACCACCAACGAAGAAGTACTGAGAAGGATGAACACTGATCGCATATTGTTGTCCACCATCAAAAGACGAAAACTATCGTACTTTGGTCACGTGATCCGCGGCCCCAAATATGAACTGCTCAAACTGTTGATCCAGGCCAAAGTAGAAGGAAAACGTTGGATTTTCATTATTTAATATACAAGTTTTAGTTTCTTCAATATCTCTCATGATTAGCCATACTTCTACCTATTTATATCAGGGTAGGTTCCGTGGAAAATTTGGAAACTTCTGCTATATATAATACATTTTTAAATACATGTTTATTACAAAGAAAATTCATCATTTTATTTGGGAAGTCAGTTCTTTTTTTTATCAATAATAGCTTCAGCTTTCCTTGATCTAACACAATTTCGTTGAATACTAATAGAGAACGTTTTTTGGTACATTTTTCTTCTGCAAAATGAAAAGGATTCAATATCGTTGTTTCGCTTTGCGCTAGCTTTTACCTTTCCGCACGCTTTATCTATATTACTTGGCAAGGGACAAGGAGATGTTCCTCAAAATAAGCAACTTGCTGCTTCGGGCGCGACCAAAAGGCATTCCCTCTTAATTTACTCTCAGAGATTAGTTTCCGGGCGTTAATTAATTCATTAGTGCAGTCGATTATATTATTATTATGATTCTTTCTGGAATTTAGATATTCGATTTTAATTTTTGTTATATTGTATTTGAATTTGCCCGAAATTTTACATCATAGATTCCTTCAGAAATAATATATATATACATATATATATATATATATATATATATATATATATATATATATATATATATATATATATATATATATATATATATATATATATATATATATATATATATATATATATATATATATAAGGATAATAATATTTGGGTATAGCAGCAAGAAAAACGTGTACTCTTATAACACTATATTTCCGATATTTCGACAATGATTATTGTCATCTTCAGGGAAGCTACAAAATAAGCACAAAAGCAAATCAATAAATGCTCCATAACGGCCAACAGCAAAAATACTTACTGTGTCTTTGAGAATGATTGCAAAGACACAGTAAGTATTTTTGCTGTTGGCCGTTATGGAGCATTTATTGATTTGCTTTTGTGCTTATTTTGTAGCTTCCCTGAAGATGACAATAATCATTGTCGAAATATCGGAAATATAGTGTTATAAGAGTACACGTTTTGCTTGCTGCTATACCCAAATATTATTATCCTTATTGCATCCTAACTAGTCAGCAAAGACTACCCTTCTTCTATATATATATATATATATATATATATATATATATATATATATATATATATATATATATATATATATATATATATATATATATATATATATATAATTATTTATTTGAATTGTTGTTGCCTGTGAACAATTTTTAACTTTTTGATAATTATTAGCTATAACAGGCTTGGTGAATCTCAAAAAACTCGATTTTATTAAAAAGTTTTAATAAAGCCACGAATGTCGTGGCGAAACGTCAACTTTTGAATAAAATCGAGTTTTTTGAGATTCACCCAGCCTGTTATTGCTAATAATTATCAAAAAGTTATATATATATTAATATTTATATATATATATATATATATATATATATATATATATATATATATATATATATATATGTGTGTGTGTGTGTATATGTATTTCGATTTGTTGAGTCGAATTTGAATAATAATTCAACTTACGTTTTTTATATATGTATATATTTTACATATTAAAACAAACTACATATTAATGATGTAAACTGTACACTAAAAAAAAATCCGTTATCTTCTTTTGATGTAAACAATTTGCAGATTTTTTATCAATTATTACTTTTTTCACGTAGAGTCAAAGTCTTTAGTTTCCGCTTTGTACTCATGTTGTTTTTTTTTTATTATTTGTGTTATATGCCGTTTTTAATATGTCAGCTATGAATTTCGATAATGTACTAGTGGGGCTATTAATACTTGATATTATAGGTCTTAGTGGGTTTCCTTGTTTGTGTAATTTTGGATTGCCATATATTCTTGCACATACAGAATTGTATTTCTTCATTAGACGAGCCTGAACCTCAGATATACATTTTTTTTGGTTCATGATAGAGATGATTTTATTACTTTTAGTTTGTATCGTCATGGTTGGAAGATGAGAGATAATGAAGACATAATAGTTCTTAATAGTGATAAGGGAGGGGTTACTGTTGTCGTGAATAAAGATGAATATGATAGAAAAATGCTTACAATACTTAATTCAGATGAGTTTCAGTTAGTCTCCAGAATGAATGTATCAACTTTACTCTTGCTTAGCGATTATAGTAACCACCTTCGGGTGTCAGGACGTACGAGTTCGCGTTGCCGAAATGTTTTCTTCTATCTGTGGGATGTGGTTCTTTTGTTTCCGACTGGTGGCGCTGTGTCATAGTTATATGCCATATAGTCACTGGAAGGAAAATATAACGCCGTTAGAAATATTTGGTTGGTTATCACTTTCGATGGATAGATGATACTGATGAGCCCCAAATAAGGGCGAAACAGACTGTCTATCATTTCCATTGATTGTGATAAACAACTTAATGTTTCTAACATACACCATCCTAAGGTATATGGAGGCATTTCGATGTTTCGTGAACTCGTATAACCAGCTCCGCTAGGAGGTTTGTTTGATTAGTTTCAAATAAATGTCCTAGTTCACTTCATTTTATTACCACGAACGTGTATCGTTAACACGAAGAATTCTGTTTTATATATATATATATATATATATATATATATATATATATATATATATATATATATATATATATATATATACAAATAAGGGCGAAACAGACTGTCTATCATTTCCATTGATTGTGATAAACAACTTAATGTTTCTAACATACACCATCCTAAGGTATATGGAGGCATTTCGATGTTTCGTGAACTCGTATAACCAGCTCCGCTAGGAGGTTTGTTTGATTAGTTTCAAATGAATGTCCTAGTTCACTTCATTTTATTGCCACGAACGTGTATCGTTAACACGAAGAATTCTGTTTTATATATATATATATATATATATATATATATATATATATATATATATATATATATATATATATATATAGTGGAATCTCTATAACTCGAACCTCGTTAAGTCGAAATCCTCAGTAAGTCGAAAAAAATTACCATTCCCTTCCGCTGAACACCTAAATACGCGGTATCTCGAATTATTCAGACTTTGTAACTCGAATAAAATATTATTTCCCTACGAAGTATTGATACATATTTATACTCTATAACTCGAATTTCAAAAAGGAGACTCCATAAGTCGTAGTTGTAAAATATAATGACGTCTTACTTGTAATTCCCCGAAATATGTAACAAGCTTGTCCGTCAGTATTATTTTGGCTGTTAACTTACAACAACATGAGTACAAAGCGGAAACTAAAGACTTTGACTCTACGTGAAAAAAGTAATAATTGATAAAAAATCTGCAAATTGTTTACATCAAAAGAAGATAACGGATTTTTTTTAGTGTACAGTTTACATCATTAATATGTAATTTGTTTTAATATGTAAAATATATACATATATAAAAAACGTAAGTTGAATTATTATTCCAATTCGACTCTACAAATCGAAATACATATACACTTAGAAATCGCGCCTCTGTAAGTCGAAATTTCAGCTGTTAAGTCATATGTATCTCGAAGTTCTTGTTAAGTCGAAAACTCGTTAATCGATAATAACAACAAATCTAGGTTGAGTAACCACACATTTTAACATTATTTTTAATTTTGTAGAAGCCCTGATGAAGCAAATAAAGATTTGCGAAAGCTTGTTAAAGATATAAGAGTACTACTCATTTACTCATCCACCCATGAATCGAATACCCTTATTTTGAAATTAATACATAAAATTCACGATTCATAAAGCAAATAATAAATATATATATATATATATATATATATATATATATATATATATATATATATATATATATATATATATATATATATATATATATATATATATATATATATATATATATATATATATATATATATATATATATATATATATATATATATATATAATATAATATATAATATATATATATATATATATATATATATATATATATATATATATATATATTAATATATAGAAAAAGATATATAGATATATAAATATATATATATATATATATATATATATATATATATATATATATATATATATATGTATATATATATATATATATATAGAGAGAGAGAGAGAGGATTATGACAATTCCGAAGTCTTGATTTTTAAATTCCCTTTTCAACTCTCAATCGGCTGATATTTCGAATGAAGTTGAAATAATTATCAAAAACTTAGGTTGATATTTTATGTTTTTTGAATACATTTTTTGTTGGTCTAAAGCATTTTCACAATTTAAAAGAAAAGTCTTGACAAAATAGAAAAATATTGAGAGAGCTAATTTTTGCGTAAATTTTATGCATTTTTCATGATCAAACAAATTCGAATAAAATTTGGATTTCAGTTATTTCGTTCTCTTTCATGGTTTTAAAACTGAAGGGAGTGAGTAGCTTTATGAGTGAATAGCAAATTGATGATTTTTCTGCTGTATTAACATCAGTACATTCTTAATGACAATGACAAAGGAGATTCAGTTCTCTTCGTATCTTTGGATTGATCTTTCGGATATCTCAAAACAGACGCCGTAATAAGTGAAGTTTCAGGAGCAATATTTCATTCGCAGGATTGCTAGGGAGCTTACAATGATTGATCTATGTCTGCCAAATTTCACTTAAAGTATTATGAGCTTTCAGTGATAAACTATTGAATACATATGTTTCATATTCAGACCGGGACATGGGTGACAGTTTCTTATATTTATGTTCTGTAGTAAGTATAGCGTTATGTAATGATATAATCTAAATACAATCGAGATTTTAAAATTCTACATTTCAGTACGGTAGTTAATGTTGTTGCTCAAACCAG
>JARQZK010002896.1:1107500-1260000 GCA_030704885.1 Cynegetis impunctata | reverse complement strand
GTATTTCCGGTTATACCGGAAATAGACCCTAAGTCGCTTATTTTAAATGGGACACCCTATATATTATTACATTTTTGAATTCTACCCTAGATTCTGGGCACATTTTATGCAATGTCCTATACCTAAGTCAAAGCGTTTTCGACATATTTAAGTTTTTATGTCAAATATGACGATTGCAAGTACTAATATAATTATCAATTGTTCCTATAAGGAAGCCCTTATTACTTACTTTGGGTTGGATTTCTTATTGAGAAGGACTTACTTCAATAGATTGTGTATAATATTTAGATAACTAATCATACAGGGTGTTCAAAAATAAGATCCAATATGAGATTGAGAAAAGTGTTAAAATAAATATTTTCAAATGGAAACCCCCCATTTTTCTTATTTTGTAGTATTAAGCATAAAAAATTAAGTTAACTTTGTATGAGGTTATTCATACCTAAAATTTTTAGTTTTCGAAATATCGCCAATTTTATATTTTTATATGGCGATTTTGCATTTAATCATCAATGGATAGCCACGATCTTATTTGACATTTCAAATCATCGTGAAGGCACCCTGGTTAAATTATACAAACGAAGATTATTTATTATTTATGGACAATGAGATAAAGTTGTCGATTTAGGGTCTAATTCCGATATAACCGGAAATGCCCAATGAATGAAAATATTTTTGCTGAATATGCCCCAAGAGTTCTAGCCAGTTTCCAAAATTTCAAATATTTTCGACATTAAGTTTCTGAGATATCGATCGATGCTGTTCCTAGTGGTCCACACTGTATATATATATATATATATATATATATATATATATATATATATACTATATATATATATTATATATATATATATATATTATATCTATATATATATATATATATCTATATATATTTATATATATATATATATATATATATATATATATATATATGGGTTATACAGCCGTATATAAAGGTTACCAAATTGAGATACTTATATTTAAGCATTGAGTTATACTTGGTGAAGCCACCGTGTTATGAAATTCTTTATCATAGGTTCAATGATATTAAACTTTAAAATCTTAATCAGCCTGATTAAGATAAATTAAACCTAGTTTTTTGTATTATTACTTTTCAATTTTTGAGAATAAAAGGGAAAGCACTAAAAAAAGCACAGGCAAAACTGTTCAAATACATATTTATATAGTTGATGGAATCCGTCGTTACTACGTGATAATTTAACATGATGAATAAAAACTGAATCTGAATCTACTACGTTTATCACAAAAATACTTTGAAAAATTTAATACTGCGATTGCAATTTCGGTCACTAGACCATAAGATGGTAATATTAGTTTTTGTTCAACATATTTATATATATATATATATATATATATATATATATATATATATATTTATATATATGTATATATATATATATATATATATATATATATATATATGAAAATGGAGAAAAACGTCTTAATTTTATACTCTACAATCCTTTATTTTTTTACTTTATGACCGGCCATCATCAGTACTAAAATAAAGGATTGTAGAGTATGAAAGTAAGACTTTCTTCTTTATTTTCATATATTTTACCTCAAAAATACGAAACTTTGAAAAATGAAGAATATTAAATTATTGAGTTTTATAACCTCATGCCAACAATAGAATAGTTATTTATGTACCAAGTGTATTAAATAGATCGGGCGTTAGGATCTAGTAACGCACGTGGTGCATACAAGATTTTATTTTTCACGAAAAAATTATTTTATTTTAATGAAAAATTGATTTTAAAATCGGATCAGTGCTCCTATACTTTCCTTTTTCTTTTCCATAGTAGGCATGTCATTTGTTGATATTTTGACGTTTGCGAATATTTTTGTCATTGCTGCTTCCTTTGTGTAGTCTTATAGAAATAATGGAAATAAAAATGAATTTACCCAAGAATATCATAGAAAATGCAGCCAAAACTGCGAATAATTCATTGCCGGAAAATCCAGAGTCATATACGACAAGGATTATGAAGTATTTAATCAATGGAAGTTGCTTCAGTTGTCCTCGTACAATGAGCGGGCGTTATGATCCATTTTGCCCGCTCATAACGCCCTAGGGCACAATGAGTATATTTATAGCAACCGTATCTAAGGTAAAATCAACAAGTAATATAAGTGAAAAATAAAATATTATTGTTTGACAAGTGGTATAGGTATAGTAGAGTGGATGTGATTTTAAAAATCAGTAGAAAAAGCTTTCAAATATATTTTCAATTTCACACATATTTCAGAATCGTGAAATTCTAATTATGGTGGATACGGGTTCGATATATTCTTTTTGTTATTACAGTACTTCAATATATTTAAAAAAATTATTGATCACGATGTGAAACCCTTGAAAAATTACTGAATATTGAGACTTCCTTGAGATAAACTTATGTGTTTCTGTCGATAAAATATATCTTGCATATTATGGGAATAACAGAAACTGATTTGGGACAGATACGATTGATTGAAAATTTGTGACCTATTTTGTCTGCATTGAAATTATCATGCATAATTAATGATATTAACGAATTCAATTTTTTTTCAGGTGAGTATCTGAGGAGAGGAAAACATTAAGCTAAGTATACATGCATGCTGTTTATTATGGAATAATTATTCATAATATTTTTCGAGATTCAATAAAAAATAGGATATTCTTAGGTAGATTACTTTCTATGTTCAAACTGATGGATCAAAAAAGTAATTCTATTTGAAACTAGTTCGAAAAAATTTTCAGGTTGATGTTATCCGTAAGTTCGCTAGAAATAGCACGTGAGAAAAGTGATGGAAATAAGGATATTTAAATATTCATCAACAAATATAAATTATTTTTCTTATTCATAGCTCTATTCTGTTTCACTTCAGTAAAAATTCAGATGAAAAATTTTCAAATCAGATTCCTACCCAGTTTTATAACTGCAGCTTTTTAATTCAGTTAAAAATTGCATTACCTTCGAATTTATTTTTCTGTAATTTTAGTTATGTTGAGTAAGGGAATTTTTATATTAACTATACCTCAAATTTCCGAAAATTACAAAAATTAGGTTGTTTCAGTTGTACACAAATTTTTCCATATATAATAGATATTGAAAGTTTAAGTGATGGAATTAATCCTATATCTATCGATAATGTTTTTTCTTCACTCTATGGATATTTAGTAAAACGACGGCTTATGGATTTTTAAACAATGTACATTACCAAACTATTAATTATTAATTGAACCATAGAAACTCCATGCCTAACCCGGGATTCGAACGCAACACGCCTGCTTCACAGATGGTACTCCACTTCTGTTCCATAAGACGCTTAAAAGCTAGTATTTCTAATTTTAACAAAAATTCATGCTTAGGTTAAGAGAAATTAAATATGTTTTTCTTCGCAAAGGCTGCACTGGGGTGTTTATTTTGACCTGGACAGTTTTTTATGTAGATTGTAGTGTAACAATAAATATTGCAGAAGATTTCGTATTCAATTTTATATTATTCCCTTTAGGGGAGAGGTGGCATGAAGGGTACATTTTTTATATTATATTTTAAATAGGTTGAACCTGAATGAGAAGCCTACATTAATCTTCTATTGAAATGAAACTGTATAATTAATATTTCTTTATTCAAAGGTACAAATGTTCACATTTTTTGAAAATGTGCATTGTGTCCCTTTCATAAATAAACTGTATTGAAAGGGACGGGCTAATTTATGAAAGAGACAAAACGTTATATCAATATAACTTTATAACATATGAATAGTAGTTTAGTTATGTTTAAATATCAAAATTTTAAACAACAAACAATCAATAGTCTTAAAGTTTGGTTATCTGGCTATCTTAGAATAACTCAAACAAATAATGGAGATACCTTTAAAAAAATATTTTGAGAAATAACTGAAAAATACAGTAATTAACAGTTTTATAATTCTCTTCTCAAAGTAAATTAAGTATTTATCATTTATCATAAGATAAATAAGCATCAACCTCAATATATAAAGGTACGTCCCATTCATAGCCGGTTGTAGTGTGCCTTTCGTAAATATCACTCAAAAAATAAAACATAACCATAAAATTGACTACCAACAAATGATAGTTTAATGACCTCTTGTTCTCGTATATGTCTATAACTATAGTCGATCACAAACACTGGTAAAAAGACTACTTATATATTTACAGAAATTCACAAAGCATTCCTAAAGAACAACAAAAAATTACTTTTGTATACGATTACGAACACTTGCTTGCCGTTGCCATCTTTAAACTTACAGGAGTGTAACTTTAGTTGCGAATTGTAGTGCATCGGGGTTGCCACAGAACAAAAATTTTGTCTACTGGGGATGTTTCTTATTTTACCGGTTATTTTTGACTTGTATACGTGTACCTTGCATGCCACTTCTTCCCTATTAAGAAAAGACTGATATGAAAATGTATAGAAAATACATGGAAAGCTCCATGTGGGATTGTACTTTATACTACCTACTCTTAAATCATCCGTTTGAATTATTTTGTCGTTTTCGTTGCTTAACTCCAATAATAGAAAGCAAAATCTTTCAGAACGAAATGGTTTCGAATAAAATGAAAAATATATGTTCGTTATTTTCATCTCAAGTACTTATCGTTTGAAAAATAAATAGTTTCATTATTTTTTGAAATATTGCTTTTACAGTGGGTGTTTGCGTAACATATCGATAATCTTCAAGAGTATAATAATAATTTAGACAGGAATGTCATCTTAACAGTAATAAGTTTAGGTTTTGTTCAAAGTTTAATTGAATACAACTTTTACGTTTAACAGATTTCTCATATTCGATCTCAAAAAAACGCGAGAGCTGTTGCCTTTCGTCAGTAGGTAGTACTTTCCAATTCCACAAATTCTTGAACCACTAAGTCTGTTTAGAGGTGCTGTGGAAGTGAGGAAATCTTTAAAACCTACTAATAAACATGAAATCACTATATTAAAACCAATGGATAATAATAGTATATTGTATAATTAGTGGGAAGAGCATAATATTCCCAAACGACTGTGATAATTACCAGACGAGAAGCGTAGCGACGAGTCTGGTAACACAGGAGTTTGGGAATATGCTTTTCCCACGAATTATACATACTATTTTTTCTCCGATCGTTGATTTACATTTAAAAAATTAATTAATTAAAAAATATTTCAATCATCCAAGATGTAATCAAGTAAGTTTAAATAGGTTTCTCTATGTTCATATTGAAATATAGAAGTAGTAACCATGGAAATTACTCTGTTATGACAAAAGTAAAATAATTTTAAAGCTGGTTTTGTTTGATTCGTTGTATTTTATAAGGAATTAAAAAAGAATAAGTAAACATGAATACTGATAGTGATTATTTGTTGTCTTGCACGGCTCCTGAACTAGTAGAATCCGCGAACGTGGCTTCATTTAATTTACTTCCGGCGAAATCCAGAGAGAAGTATGAACTTGCGTACCAACGTTTCATGAATTTTTGTAGAAAAAACAACAGTGTATCCTTTTCTGAGAATGTACTGATAGCGTATGTTGCTGAATTGGCTAAAACAATGAAATCTTCGACGTTGTGGGCACATTATTCCATGCTTCGATCAACTTTGTCTGTTAAAAATAATATTAATATTGCCCAGTACCAAAAACTGAGAGCAGTTTTAAAACGTCAAGCTACAGATTACAAAAAATGTAAATATTAACAACAATTATAAAAATTAAAACCATACTTTGTTTCATTTTAATGTAATAATCCATTTGTTACATTACCGCACGCTACAGCAGTGCGGTAAGAATATTACCGCACTGTTATTTTCTAATTGCTTAGCAACTGACCACTATTCTGGAATTTTGAGCTTTTCGCATAGAAAACAGGTCAAAATAGTGTCACTTTTCCCACGATCGGAGAAAAATATTGTTGTGTTACCTAAAGGCACTCAAAATTCAAAATCTCTATATAAAAATGGTGGCGGTCAGAGCAAGGAGTTTACACCACCGAAATCCATGTACCTAACATCTACTTAATCCAGGAGTTTAGGGATACAAAAATCTTTCAAAAGCCGGTTTTTCACCTCCCCGCCACATTCTTCCCCAAGGTTTGAATATGCCAAAATTTTGACTAAATGTACCCAAATGTTGATATTTTTGTTCTGCCTCAAAAACAACCCCAGATATCAAATTTCAGCCCATTTCTTCTGATGGAGGTCGCTGGAGATGCCAAAATTAAACGGAAAAATAAATCCAGTTATTAATACATACGTATACTCCTATATAACATAAATAAAAAAATCGTAGGCCAGGAAGTACAAAACGTATAAAAACAATGGTTTATAAAAACAATTTACATATTTATCAAATAAAATACGCATGACGCATGTTTCGGTGAAACTGCAACTTCTTCAGATGCTAACTAAATATATTTCTCCGTTACCCATATCGAATACAAGAAATATATAGATGACATTGTTTAGAAAAGGTTAATAGAAGAATGGTTACAAAGAATTACTGATATAGAAAACTTGCGCCATGCCTATTTTATTCAATAAATGTGTAAATTGTTTTTATAAACCATTATTATAATATATTTATTAATTGTCTATATATTTATTGACTGCCCAGCTTCGTTCTTCTGGTAGTACTGCGGTTTTCAAAAGAAGTATCAAGGAGCATATTGCAGCTCTAGAGATGAATCTTTGGTAGAGAATGGGGTATCCTTAGTTAGTGTAGAGAATGGGGTATAGTTAGTTAGTGTAAAGTGGTGTTTTGGGATTTTCTTTTCTTTCTTTTTTCTCGTGAGCGTAATCGGGGTTTAGTTGGTATTACTCAGAACATTATTCAGATTTTGCTAGCAAAGTTGAAATTTTGTTATTTAATAGTTTAGTCGCCATCAAGGTATTTTGTTTGAAATTGTAATTTTTTTTGTAGATCTTCGTATCGTGCCGTAAGGCAACTTTTAGATCTTCAATAAATGAAGTTATTATTATTTACATCATTCATCATCAATCGAAAATTATAAAACGGATTAAAGATTAAAAAACCACTTTGCACCTCACTGTTAACTTTCGGTACAGTGCAATATTCCAATTATTTCTCCGAAAATATGACTGATTACATATTGTAGGTATTTTTTGTGATTCTGGGAGGTATATCTACCTTAGCTTCTTCATCTAAAAATGATTTCTGACTCCAGAATAATTTTGCTGTAAATTTTTTAATAATTATTTGTAGATGTAGTATATTTATTTTATCATCTTCAATAAATCAGTATATTATACCTACTCTTGGAAATAATTGACGGCTCGGTAAAATGTAAAGTCAAGTTTTCGTTACTTTTTCAAGGATGCGTGACAGAGACAAGATGTATTTGGGTTGTTGGGAGAAAATCCTTCTTCCTTATGAGCACTACACTTGTAGTAGTGGTTAAGGATACATAATTTATGGAAGATTCGAATCCGAGTCCTACCGAGTAGCAGATAGACGTATACATAAACACTGGGCTATGGTTCAGCATCTATAAAAAACTACTATTTCTGAAACAATGAAAGAAAATATAATGAAGATTTGATGGATAGCTATTTAAGATTTTTAATTAGAATTAATGGCATTTCTTTACTCTGCTGAAAAAACTCTAGTTAATTACTACTTCTTCATTCAAAGGAGAAATAGCGACGGCAGCATATCTTAGCTATGACATATTTCAAAAGCAAAGTTAATTTCTCCATCAGCAGAGTACCAGAACAATTAATATTTTAGAAACAATTCAAGACAAATTAAATTCTTAATTCACAGCTATTAAATATATTCAATTCAAACTATCTATTCTATTCAAAAAAATCGAGTGTTTATTTATAATTTTTTCGGACAAGATGGTCTCGAAATAATTACAAAAGTTTTGAAACTTGGTTGCAAATTCAGAAAACATCTGTTGTGATGCATTTGCAAATTTGCAACTTTATGCAATTTTTCAAAAATATAAGAATCATATTTTAGCAAATTGCATAAAGTTCTGGACCGCGTACAAGATTGCAAATTTGCAAATGCATCAGAATGGATGTTTTCTAAATTTGCAACTAAATTTCAAAACTCTTGTGATTATTTCGAGACCATCTTGCTCGAAAAAATTACCGCGAATTAAAAAAATTATAAATAAACATGTTGCGGTCAACGTAAAAGGTTGCAAATTCATACAACTGTTCGGTATATTTTTCCGAAGTATCTGTCAAGTTTGCAGAATTTTTGGAATTTTTTTGGATCAGTTCATCAAAGAAAAACGTTCATTTTGAATAAAAAAATCTTCCGTACACTAAAAATGGTTGCAAATTTGATACGCGATATGGAATAATATATTTAATACTACTCCAAGTTTGCAGAACTTTTGAAATTTTTTTCACAAGCATAATGCAAAATTCAATATTATTGCAATTTTAACAATGTTACGGACTTCGGAAAAGGTTGCAAAATGAGATATGTTCCTTTCTCTATTTAGCATTCACCTGACCAAAGTTTGAAAACTTTTGGAATTATTTTTAAATTTTCGATTTTCAATGTCTAAACAGACTGGCCTATAATGAAGCGCCCGCTTTTTGCGACGTCCCTTCGCATGTTAAATTTCTATAACGATGTCGTAACTTCCAATAACAGTTCAAGCGGTGCTGCAATTAAGGCAATGTTCTACATGCCCTGGTGCGTTCGGAGCAAACTGCAAATCGTATCTGATTGTACCAATTAAGAGCAGGTTCCATAGTGGATAGATAATAGTTACCAACAGGTTCGCAGCTAAATAAGGCACCAGTACTCGATACATCGATCGATTTGAAATGGACATTCATGGAATTCTACGGATCAATCGTGGTCGTCTATAATACCCTTTATCGGTAATTGGCCATAGGACGTTGCAGAAGCGGGACTCTGTGTCTTATAGAATTCTATCAATCGCCTTCTTTCTATACCATTGGCACTCCGTGCACACGTAAAAAAGCTTTCTATCGACGAAAGCGATCAGCTTCTGGCGAGGTGTATAGACGTGTCGTATTCTATTTTGCCAACAAATTAGCCTGTCCAACAGTATCGTTGTTCTGTCATTTTTGAGTTTGTTTTGTTTATCAATTACTGTTTGTAAGTAAAGTGGTAAATAATTATTAAAAATTATAAATATGCACATTTGACAATTATTGCTGAATGTATGTGACGAAAAGCCGTAATTAATAACCAATAAGTTCAGTAGAGTAGAGGGAAAAGCCAAGGGAAATCTTCTGTGGCAAACGGTTGCTCAAAAACTAAACAGTTTAGGTTTTGGTAAAAAATCAGTAGAAGGATGGAGAAAAATGAGTAATGCTGTTGTATTTTTACCCAGATTATACGAAAATATTTATAATATTTTATATTTTACTTATGGGGAACTTTGTAAATTGTACCAAATAAATACCCATTATCAACAGCTATCAAAGAAACTTTTATTATATTGTTTTTGAATTATAAATAAAAATAATGTATGTCTGAAATACTGATAAAGTTAATAACTTTAGTGAAAAATATGTTTGATTGTCGCATATTTATATAAAAGTTGTTAAATGGCGACGATTTAAAGCTATTTATTAAAGTATAAAGCTAGCTGAATACTTTAAACTAATCGTAATGATTACCAAAATAATAAACAAAACTGTTGGAGAACCAACATTTTTTCTGTTTGTCGGATTCAGAGAAAAGACTGCTGAAAATTATGGGAAAAAAATCTGTCATGCTGTACATGAATTGGGATTGGAAAAATGTATGTTATTGTTATCACTTAGAAATTATTTCTTAGCCCTACAATTAAGTTGTTTTTTAATCATATTTGAAAATTAAACTTGAATCGAAGAGATAAGTGTGGTTCCTAATAATTGTAAGTATTTTCTTAGACGAGACGGCGAGACATTCGTCAATTATAATTATGAAAATTAAAGTTATTAAGTTGTTTGAACTCGAGTTTAGTCGCAATTTGAAGCAAAGAAATCAACAAAATCACAAAAATAGAAATGACACACATAAAATTGACGTTTATTAAATGAAAATATCAGTATTGCAACTTTTAAAATAACAAATTACTCTACAAATTACTTAAATACTCGAAAAGAAGGCGATTGTAACACAGAGTGCCGTCAAACGCGATTATCGCTTTCTACAGTAGAATTATATTATAGAAAGCGACAGGTAGAATACTATAGTGCACGGAGTCCCACTGCAGAGTACACCGCGAATTCAGATGAATGGTCATTTTGTCTCATTCATATCCCCTCTGCGCGATTAGAGGTTCACAATTTTTTTGCACTGCCATCGCATTCTTGTCGGTATGTATTCACCATGTTTCACCTAAAAAAATTTAATTAGAGATAGGCGTTCTCAATTTGTCATCTATCTACCAACCTAGATATAAAAAAAAATTGTATAAACCTCTAGTAGATCCACCCTCTATGAAAATTTTAAACGTCTCCGAATGTATAATTTGTATATTATGATTATTTGAATAAAGTTGATGTTGAGTTCTTATATTTCAGAATATAAGTTTAAAAAAATAAATAGTCCCAGACAAAGATATCAGGTGCACGAAAAAATTGGTACAGATGTTGCTGATAACTGGTATTTCTATTTCTTCTAAGTAGCTATGGACACATATTTTTACAAGAAGGAATATAAATATTCATATTTATGAACACAAAAATTCAAAATGAAAACACTACTGGCTTCTCTGAACATTTTATAAAATTTGATCATTTCCTGTATTTCAACAAAACCCAATTGTTGCATTCGGGTAATAAAGGAAACCTTCTTGACCCTCTTGAAATTCTTGAATTTTTTATAATTAAAATCAAAATAATGAAGTTTGTGTTCTCTCACAAGTCGCGGCATTGTAGGACGTTATTTTTTTCAATAGTTTCTTCCAAGAATAGCTTGATATATTCCCAGAAAGTATAAAAGTATCATGCATTTTTGCACACAATTAATTTATTCAATACTGTCGATTTAATTTTATTTAGTTATATTTTACATTTTCGTGAAAATAAATAAACTTAAACAAAAAGCAAATAGATTTTTTGGAGTTTCTTTTTGACCCGGTATTTACTTTCCGTAACGCGTTACCGGGTCACGACCCGCCATTTGGATTTAAAGGAAATTGGACTATTGGGACATTTATTGCTGCTATCAAATACAAATACGGCAATAATATAAACGCGGTGCCCGTACGGAAAACCTTTTCCAACATCTGTTTACCCAAATTACAACTCCATTAAAAGCTCCAATGCATTACTGAATGAATTTCTAAGTTAAAGCACCGAAACGAAATGAAAACACTGAGCAAACTGAAATCTAACAAAAGGTCACGTCTCTCATTCCTCTTCTAAGTATGTACGACAGAGGATGGATGCTCCCGGCGCCCAGAAAGCATCATCGCTACCTATTCCTTATAATGGTATGAAAACTGTTGAAATGTTATCAGTATATTAAAATGTATTTTTTCTGTGACGGGAAAAAAGTTTGACATTTTGTCTCTGATGACAGGTAAAGAAATATCACTTTTTGAAATTACTTTTTTCCCCGGGAAAAAAGTGAGTATTTTTTTCCCCGGGAAAAAAGTGAGTACTTTTTTCCCGGATATATATACACATAAGTAAAGGTAGATATTTAATTTTAGAATATTTCATTATACAAAAGTTACATTTCCTTTATATGAAAAGTACAATTATTAAATGTGCATTGCATGAATGACATGTTCCTTGAACTATTCGATACAACAGTTGAATTTTCTTGTGTTGAAATTATATTTTTTTCTGCCATGGACACAACTGCCGTTGATATACCTGGTCGCAAATCAGGTGTTATTTCAGCACTGCTATTTTTTTCTGCCATGGACACAACTGCCGTTGATGTACCTGGTCGCAATTCGGGTGTTATTTCAGCACTGCTACACGTTCTAAACACTTTATTAGCTATTTCTGTCCTGCGTGCTACCGATTCATCAACATACCCTTCAGCGACCGTTGATGACTTCCAACCGCCATGTTTCTTTAGTGTCATCAAGTCTCCCCCAGATTCAACTAAAAGTGTAGCAGACGATCTTCGAAATGAGTGACCTGTATATGAGTTTACATTTTCAAGTTGAAGAAAATTAGCCACTGTTGCAGGTACCTTATAAAACTGATTTTTACCCACAACCTGATTGATACATTTTCCATTGCGATATGCATAAAACAGGCGGTGATCCTTTGCTGCTGCTGGACGAAGGGCTATGTACATTCGGTGGAATTTAATATATTCTTCAGTAACTACAAATCTCCTGTTTACATCATTCTTTGTTTGCTTGAGTTTCACAATTAATAACGTTCCCGAATCTTCAATATCATCTAATGTTACCTGGCTGATTTCACAAATTCGACAAGCTCCTGCAATTCCAAATACAACAACAACCTTGGCCATTAAATAAACTTCATCCGGAGCATTATTTAAAAAATCACGAATTTGTGTACTCGTAAAAATCGCAGCTTTCTTGGGCGTGTAACCTTTCCCATTTTGTTTCAGAAATGTAGTTAGTTTGAAATATTTTGAAATGTCTACATTATTATTGGATTGTAACGTACTTTTAATCATTGAATAGTTCGACCACACTGTTGATGACTTTTGTTGCTGTACCAGTTCCGAAAAATAAGCCAATAACACCGTCTCCGAGAAAGAACTGCATGTCTTTTTCATTTTCCATTCCATGAATCTTGAATACGCGGTTTCGTAAATTTTCCTCGATTTATCTGGCAATAATTTTTGTGACGCTATTTTTGCTGCTTTTACTAACTCCGGTGGAGTCAGAGATAACTCGGAATCAGACATTTTTTTCACTTTATATTATTCAAAATAACTACTAAACAACTACTAAGTTCGCAATTTTTAAATCAAATCAATAGAATTAAATTGACAGATATTCGTTTACTTCAAAGGATTCCTTAGCAACGCACGCAAACGTCAAAAAATTACTACTTTTTTAGCCTCAGTTCTTAATGCCAAAGTTTGATTTCACAGACGTCATTTTGTTTTTACTTTTTTGTCTGGCCGTGAGCGTACAAAAAATTACACTTTTTTGTATGCTCACGGCAATTTCAAGAACGTCGGGCGGCGTACAGTTGGGTTCCGAATCCGATATAATGTAATCTATAAGAAAAATTTTATATATTTTACTATAACAAGTTATTTCTTAATATTCGGGCATTTACCAAAAACGCACAGTCCTATAATGCGTAGAAAAGTGACTTTAAATATTTCTGACAATTATTTTGTTGAATTGTCAAACTTGTGTTGCCTTGACACCTACAAAACCAGTAAGCAAAGCAATCTAGTTTTATGTTTTTTACATCTAATCCTTTTTAGAAATATTATCTTAATTCTATCGTTTGAACACCGTTTGCGAAAAAAATTGCATGTTTTATTCGGAGAAAAGCACTTTTTGTGGCTCGATTAAAATTGTCGACAAACATTTAGAATGTATTTAGTCCAGTGTATAATTATTTTCCCCTAAATCCCACAATTTCCCAATATATCTTGATTCACCATGCAGGAAACTAATTGATATTGTTATTTTAAATTTTCAATAATTCAATTGAAAGTATGTTTATCGGTACATTGTACCTATCATCTTCATCTTTGTTATATAGTTATAAACAGAATAATTACTGAATAAACGAAGATTAACAGATTAAATAGCAAATAAATTCGAGAGGAATTATAACATCAATGTATTTATTCATGAAATCTTTGAAATTTTTATGACTTTCAATTTCTAAAGATTCTCTGAAATATATTTTCAATCATATTCAAATTTGAATTCAATTAATCATTCTCATTATTGTCGAAAATATGTTTATGTTCGGATATTCAATTTTTGTTATTTCGAAAAGTTATACCAACTCAAGTAAATCTTATCTCAACTACCACATTTAATTTTATAGAAAACATTATTCAAAAAATTGCTGTATTTTTTTGATATATTTGCAAAAATTATATTTCATTCTAGATTCAATATGTGATGAAACAAAAATTTATATGTCTTGAGGTACCAATATAATAAATTTGGCTATTTTGCATTTTATTCATATCGCTGACATTTCATTACAATATGGATGGACTTACCCTATTTTACATTGTGATATCTATGTGAGATAGTTTATATTGTTTTAACTGTTGATAACTACTTATTTTTCATTTTTGACAATATATTTACGAAGTGATTAAGCAAAATTTAAAACTTAACATAAAAAATTATTCTCAATTATACAATTTCAATTATCCTTTTCCATGTAATCGTTCAATAATTTTGTAGTACGAATAAACTGGATGAATATTCAAATACTACTTGATTAAATTGATGAAATGGTATATCTGAAAGCGATGTATGCTTATTATAAGAACTGCACCACATCTTGAAAATTGATGAAAAAAATTCTATAAATTATACTCCACAGTAACGGTTTCACTCAGATGACTTGAATCATTTAACCTCAAAATTGAAGAGATAATTTGTTCATAGAACATCTTACATTCAATCAAAAATTCCGAAAATTAGATATCATCTTGAATGTCAGGTAAAACATTTAATAGTATATTACCAATTTTTCTCAACTACATCAATACCAATTCTAAATTTCTGTTAACTTAAAAGAAATTAAAAGAAATAAGTAATCATATCCGACCAACATAGCACTCACATCTATTTTAACAGAATACATTACTGGCTGAATATTATATTATGTGCTCCACTTTTAATGACATTATAATAATAGCTTACAAGCTTCCTCTAAAACAATCCGAAATATTTGCCCGACTTGCCAGAAATTTGAATCACTCCATGAAGACGATCTGTCTAAAAATATGCCGCAGGAGTGTCGCTTGCATACCAAGGAGATATCTACGAAGTTTTCAGCGTCTGAGAGCTCTACATGAATCACGTTTTGGCAGCGACGTCAGAAACAAATTTGCACAACCTAGCTAATTCCCCAAGCAACGAAAACATAACGAAACTTGGGTAATAGATGAAAATATCTGCTCGAGATACTTCCCTACTCCCAAGAGCCTCGAATAAGTTAAATCAAATTAGTTGTTTATATAGTAAGAATGCTTTAAATGTCGACTCGAACTCGGACTATTATCAATACGAAGTCATTCTTCTTCACCCATACTTTTTACAAATATATAAAAGTTCAATGTTTTCGTCTTTAATATAAATATGTACTAACGATGAAACTGTAATATGATTTTTTTTCCTGGAGGTGTCCTGTTATCCAGCCTCACTCAGTCCTTTTGTGTCTACCAGACCTACCTCAAGCCAATCCGAAACTCCTGTTCCATGTAAAAGTTTATACAAGTTCTTCGCCTGTTGGTTTTCATAGTTTTTTGGATGCATCTCCATCTCCAACAGCAAGAATTGATCTGTCTCGTTCTCCTTGCCATATTGTCTTTAGGCAAGGTCTCCATTGTACCACCACATATTATTCAAGTATGCTCTTCGAGGACTATGTCCAGCGAGGAGACCTTTTATAGTTCGAACTTAGCTTCTGGTCAGGTTGAACAGTTCTTCTGTTCTACTTTTTCATGTATTTTTTCCTATGTTTCATGCCTGTAGCTTTTTGCCAATCATTTTCTTCTTGTTATATGGTCTAATTTTGCAAGTCTGGCACTTGTAGTTATTCCGTTTTCAAGTGAATACTGATTATCATTACCTTCTTGAATGATTTCACATGGTATAATATATACCACCCAGCTCATCTCGATTAAATTAATCTACGTAAGGAATTTAAAGGACCCCGCACAGAAAAAATGACGACAGCTAAATTCGCTAATTTTTGGATATATTATAGATACTGGCCAGCTATGAAACATATCAATTTTAAATTTTGTTCCCACGACTGGTTTGGGATATAAAGTGGTCCAAATGTCAATGTCTCGATAAACCATCTTTACAATTTTAGAAAATGCTGTTAACATACAGACTTTCTGTGAAATGCGATAACCTCAGTGGTGACTCAAAATTGAGTCCGACATATACAGGCTGTTTACTCGATGGGTTTGTACACGGTCTCAACTTCGACAATTATGTTTCAAAAGGCTTTATTTCTTACTAAATAATAACAAAGGATACCCGAAATAGTAGACGGAAAGTACAACTGTCTACCATGTACAATTTAGAAAGAAGGATGGTCTAATTTGACATCACCGAATTTTTCTTCTTTATATTTTGTACAGGGATTATTTGTGAGGTACTGGAAAAATAAATGAGTTCATTGCCAAATCGAATAGTTGAAAAACATGCCACATTCATGTTAAAACTTAAGTTCATATACCGTATGTTCGTTTCCTAATGTCGTAAAATAAGAGTGTATCTAATGATTATAATGGGACTGATTGGATTTCAACGAGACAAGTAAGAATAGTATATTCAGTTTGTATTGTTCAGGGTGGTTTGGAATCGCTTCTTCCAGATCCATAGACTAACTTTTCAAGATACGGGTAGGTACAGTGAAATACGTTCTTTGACCATAAGTCTAGTATCCTGAGTGAATAATTATTTTCACATTTGAATATCAATTGAAATCGCGTTGTTCACCGAATCTATAATTTTAGTAAAAGGATATTTCACGTGCGGGAGCAAACCAGAATAACCAAGGTACCACAACACCATTGCCCCATGAGCACATGTTCCGAGTGTTCTTGGACCTGATTTACAGATACAGTAGTACCCCGACACCGACTCTCGGTCTTCATTATTTTGAATCCATAGCTGATACTTTGTAACATTTTTATATCTCGAAAATAGTCTCTACCTAACAAGGTTAATAGCGAGATGAGCATCATCAATTTCTAAATTAATATCTTGATCACCTCAAGATGAAAAATAATTAATACATGTTTATCTACGAGGTATGCTTGTGAAAATGAACATACGGTATATAAACGTCAGTTTCAACATTATATGTACTTTTTATAGACTATTCGATTTACTTACTTTCCGGTACCTCACAAATAAAAAGTTTTCAAGTAATAAAGAAAAAAAATTCTGTGATTTTAACTTTTGGACCACTTTTTTTTTTAAACTATACATGGTAGGAAGCTGTATTTTGCTTCACTGTTTTAGATATCGTTTGTTATCAATGAAGCTAGAAATAGAGTTTTTTGGCATAAAACTGTCGAAGTTGAAGCCGCATACACAAACTCATCGAGTCAACAGCCTGTATATGCCAGGCTCATTTTCAAGTTAATTGGATGGCTTCCTTTAAAGAACGGTTTTTTAGTGAAGTTATCATATTCCAGTAAAAATTTGTATGTTAACATCATTTTCTGAAATTATGAATATGATATTTTTGGACATATATATTTGGACCACTCTATATCCTAAATCAGTCGTGGGAACAGAATTTAAAATTGATAAGTAGTGTAGGTAGCCAGTATCTACAATATATCCAAAAATTAGCGAATTTAGCTGTCGTTATTTTTTCTAACTAAATGTGCGGGGTCCTTTGTAATATTGAATAGTTACATGAAGCAACTCTCGAGATATTCATTTCGGGCAAATGTTGGCTGATTCGATTTCTGGTTTGCATTTAGTATAATGCAGATTGTCAATTAGCCGATGTCATGTTCATTCGCTAATGGGAATGTGTTATTGCCGTTAAATAAACTTGACATTCCAAGTCAACGATTTACGTAAATTCAATTAAACGTCTTCATGTAAGTTTGAAAGTTAGATTTGCTTTCAAAATTCTAGGAATTAAGTGAACCGAAGTAAATATTATGTTTTGCTTAGCCATGAGGGCACTTGATCTTTCACTCTACAAGTTTAGATGGAAAATGTTGAGAGGAAGTATCACATCAAACTTCCTAGAACTAACCAAGCCACAGTAAGGAACGAACTCGTAACTTGGAACTGAAATTCCTAGTTTCAGGCAGCATATACTATAATGAGGCCTTCGCCCCAAGTTTCAATACATTTTACATACTAATAGGTTCATTTGAAACAACTTTTTATGAAGTCCAATTGAGGGTGCACGTTGTTTCTGATTTAGTTATGTTTTTTCAGATAAGATCATGTAAGGTGAATACTGCGGTATAATTATCTTTATCTGTATTAGCCAGAATATTATGTATATGTTCTTGAAAATCATCATTAACATCATATAATAATAATAATGACTATATCGTCTCAAATACATACCTAATACATATTAAGTGAGAGAGCAAAGGAAAGGCATATATATATATATATATATATATATATATATATATATATATATATATCCCATTCAATAAATGTTTCTAGGATTAGAACTAATTAGAAATTATTCATTAAAGTAGTTTCCACATATAAAATTTGCCACATCGCCTTTGGAAAACTTCGATATACAGTCTGAAGATATAAACTTCTAATGCAAATGGACCGTGTCACAACAAATATTTGTAGTTTAGATTCAAATCCAAGAAATGAATCCGATATTATTTGTCTTTTAATCGTACAATATAATTTCCTGGTTGAAAAATATATACAATATATATATATATATATATATATATATATATATATAAATATACATGTATATATATATATATATATATATATATATATATATATATATAGAAATATATATATATATATATATATATTATAATATATATTTATATATATATATATATATATATATTTATATATATATATATATATATATATATATATATATATATATATATATATATATATAAATATACTTGTATATATATATATATATATATATATATGTATATATATATATATATATATATATATATATATCACCTCTTGTTGGAAAGTTTTGTCATGATTTTATATCACTACACAATTTTCAAGTAAATCTTATACAAAGAATTAACCTTCTTTTTTCTTGTCAATTTCACCCTAGTTGTTAATTATTGTAAAAACGAAGCTCAAATATTGTCATAAAGTGATAGAACGTTATATTTAATTTTGGATATCACTGCAACAAAAGAAACTTTTTCAGAAAAAGATATTTCATTATAGCCAGTGAATACTTAAAGTAACATCAGTTTTCATTAATTACCGCAGGAGTATTTAATCACCCAACGTTGCGTTGACATTTAGTCGTGAATTAAGTATTTAGATATCTGCAGTGCAAAAGGAAAACACGAAAACCGACTGAACACATATATGCTCTTGCACCGTATATTTTAAACTAAGTTTAATGATAAACCGAGTTTACTTTGACATGTTCGCTTGTCAAATGGCAAATTAAACTGGGTTTATCATTAAACTTAGTAATAATATACGGTGTAAGAGCCTAATAATGTTCTTCCACCAAGTAATTCCTTCTATTAGATCGGTTATTTATAACAGAAATATAGTGCCCCTCTGTTGAAAGTGGATGTTCCTACATTTTAGCGCATCCTACTGGCCCTCACGAAAACTAAATGTTGACATATAATGTAGTATTCTATAAGGGGTAGATTTAAAAGCCTTCTGTGACTTTGAGGATCCCTTTGTAGTGAGTTCTTCGTAGCGTCAACAGATGGCGCGCATGCCTGGCAAACAGGTTTTTTACTACGTAGAAGTCTGTTGGACACAAGAACACATTAGTTGAATCGATTTCGTTTCGTTAAGTGTCGGTTTTTGATTCGTAACACTTAATAGGACGTTTGACAGTGATAGATGGAGTGGTTGTTCTTTGATGATCGTAAAATCGTAATTGTTACTAGAATGCGGGTGCATTCCGTGTCATTTAATTTGTTTTTCGAATGGATACAGCTTTGGTCAATATTAGTTATTACTTCATCCAAGTCACTTTCTTTGAATAAAATATTTTTTATCTACGGTAAATACACTCTCAGTTACCTACTGAAAACAGTATTTAAATTTTTTTTAGGTATGTACGAATGTTACCTATTCAAACGTCAGAAAATGATCCATAATTAAATTTCTAGGTGTTTTCTGAATATTTTCTCTACCCAAAAGCAAATTTGTAATGGAGACAATATCTTAATCAGAGTTTTCAAAATTAATAGTTGAAAATGTTTCATTTTCGGACATTCACTTGCAATTTGAAGCTGTGATGAATATTTACTCATTTTCAGAGTCTCTTACAACACAAAAAACTTCTCATAACCAGGCGCGGATCCAGAGGGGGAACGCCCCTCCCCCCAATGGCCCGGGTCCCACCTAATTGTTTTGATTGGGAGCTTCTCGATTTACCATTGCCCAAAATATCAGAACCTTTTGGCTTTTGAATATCTAAAAGTTCCACCTCCCCCCCTCCCCCAAAAGTCGGGCCCGGATCCGCGCCTGCTCATAACTATTACGATAAGTTAATTTTAATCAAATTTATAGACATTGAATGAATGCACGAATGAAAGTGAAAAATACATATAAACAGAATTTAGCTGTGAACAAAAATAAAAATATGTAATGTAAATAATGTTTGTTACTAAAATAGTATATATTTCAGATACCTATTGAAAAATCTCGTGAACGCAGACAAGTTTCATTGGCATATCAGATAAAATCTATAAATTCGTAAATTAAAAAGATGTATACATATTTTTATCACTAAACAATAAACATGGAATCCCCATCAAATACACAAATAATATTCTCAACAGTTGTTCTTGTAGAAAGTTCAATACTTATTTATATATTCTTCTTATAAAACAACAAAATATTTTGTCACGCAAAACTTTTTTGTCATTGAGAATCTCTTGTTACAATTATAAATAGTAGCACAGAATCATTTCTTTTGGGTCTATATTGCTGTAGAATATATATATATATATATATATATATATATATATATATATATATATATATATATATATATATATATATATATATATATATATATATATATATATATGTATATGTATATAATATATATATATATATATATATATATATATATATATATATATATATATATATATATGTATATATATATATATATATATATATATATAAATATATTTATATGTACAGTGAAAACACTTGAATTGAAACAATTTTATTTGAAATTATGGGGTTTTGTTTTCGTAAAAACGCACGGATAGGGGTATTTTTGTTTAGTTCGTGTAGGTATACAAGTGACCCAAAAATGAAGGAAGACTTATTCTTCGTATCATTTTCGAATCCTGCAAGTTTGCAAGTTTGAGTATTTTTTACATACCAAGTCCTTTATCTGAAATCAACAGTTATCGAGAAAGTTACGGTTGAATTTGAGGTACTCATATTTTCAACCATACATACATAAAAATAGTATAGTCTTAATTATTCATTTTTCTCGATTAACTGTAGATTACAGGTATAAAAATGTGAAAGATACATGGAATTCGATGTAAAATTTAAAAATGAAACAATAAATAGGTGTTTTCATTTGAAAAGAAATAGGTTGGTGGTGGTCACTTTTTATTGGACAATTAACCATAAAAAAACAGCAGCAAAAATCATTATGTACGAGCGTTTTCCCAGAAAACCTTAAATTTTCAATTAATATTTTCCAAAATATATATATATATATATATATATATATATATATATATATATATATATATATATATATATATATATATATATATATATATATATATATATATATATATATATATATATAATTATACATTTATATATAAATTTTCAATGTCCTTCTGTGAAAGATGACTAAATATCAAAGGTAGATCCAGTGAAATATGAAATATAAATCAATACAACCTAAAATATACATTCATTCCTCTTCTCATCAATTATGCTTTTACTCTTACCTAATAACGAGAAATAATTTATTTGGTACCGAACAAAGTATATACAATCTCTAGAAACGTAGATAATATTGTGAAAGCTTTATCGCCAAATAATGAAAAGGTAAATTGCCATAGCCTCATAGTTTTCTAGAAATGAATTAATTCCGAATTTAAACGTTCCGGCTTCAACTGGCGCATGCACCATTTAGTGTTGCGTTATATTTGATCGTGTACCTAACCTTTTCTGATTGATATTATACCTATATTTAACTAACTCCTGGAGATGCTTTAAAATATTTGTTCATCATAAATATGAAGCGTTGAAGATTGTGGTAAGTATGTCAAAAACAGCTCTTCCGATATAACATTTCGAATTTGTGGGTACTACCTAATTGTGTTGTCAGCTGCTCCGCAGTATTACTAGTGCATTGATGTAGCTATTTTCATTGACGATTACCTGAGTGGTTGGCTCGTTTACTATCATTAGGAAGGTCCTGGGTTCAAACCCTGAGGCCAACTGGTGTGCCATGAGTTTTTCTCAGAGATTTCCCCATGGCGTAGGTAAGACATTGATTGAAAACTTCAAAAGTCGAATTCTCGCCAGTATTCATCCTCTGAACCCAACATCATCCTCTCTTCATTGAATTATGCAGCCATCCTCAATGCCGTTGTACATACAAGAGTATCCTAAGATCTGGCTGAAGGAGTTCGTCCCCATAGCTCAAGCAGCCCGCCATCTCAATGCATTATTGAGGAAGGAATGGAACATATGGCCTCCCCTTCCTTTTCCCACTATCTAGTATATTATAATCTTAGCGAGCTATAATAAACATTTTCTCAGCTAGTGTGCCGTAAAACATTGAATGAAATTTTATCGTTGACTGATGAAGTCTCGATAATGTATCATCCATCAATATTGGAATCGACATGTTGAAAATATCAGATTCCTGGGAAGTTTAATTGATAATATTTCAACAATATATATTTGTATGTTGAATATAAAAATATTTAGTGAATTTTCACAAATCTAATGGAAAAAAACATGACTTCACGTTTCGGTTAACTGAACTAAGCATCTTCAGGTACAAATAGTGATATTCGAAATGATATATTTTTGCATGGAAAATACCTTCTTGAGAAGATATATAAATTTATATATATATATATATATATATATATATATATATATATATATATATATATATATATATATATATATATATATATATATATATATATATATATATATATATATATATATATATATATATATATATATATATATATATATATATATATATATATATATATATATATATATATATATATATATATATCTATATATAATATATATATATATATATATATATATATATATATATATATATATATATATATATATATATATATATATATATATATATATATATATATATGTGTGTGTATATGAATATAGCATGTCCACGGATGAGGTGTCTGAGAGGAAAAAATTTTTTAGTTTCAGTTTTTTCAAAACTTGTTTTATTTTATATTCAGTTTCATGTGAATGTCTATGAATTTTTGCAGTTTGAACTTGGGTAATGTTATAATAATCTAGTGAGTATCTAATTTCTTGATTAATTTTTCCAATCCATTCCTCGTAACTGGTATATTCGGGTATTCTTCATCAAATAAATTAATTGCGTACTTGTACGAAATATCTTCTATAGCATAGCACTTTACAATATATATTATTCATTTGAGAGTTAGCATAGTTGAAAAAGAATAACAATTTGAATATTATTTACCGAACTAAGTGCAGTAATTTATAGGGGTTTGAATATAAAATGAAGCAGGTTTTAAAATACTAGAATTTTTTTTAATTTTAAGGGGTTTTTGAATAAACAAAATTTTTCGTCATTACATTGACTTCATCTCGTACTAAATAATGGTATCACAAAACAATCTATTTATACGAAAAATTTAATATAACAGAGGGGTTCCTAGAGAAACTAAATAACAATAAGCAATTCATTCAGAGCTATTAGTAGGTACATTGAACAGATTAAGGAGAGGAGAAGGGTTTACTTCAATCTGGTCGTTAACTGGGTTTCCGGAATTTTTATATTTATTGATGTAAAGGGATTCCCTACAGTTGATTTTGTGGAGACTATTTTCTAACAGTAATATTTTATAATTACGACTAAAGGTATGTTTTTCTTGAATAAGATGGCACGCATAATTAGAGTCAGTTTTCTGCTTAATATAGCTACGTTGTTGTTCGTGTATTCGAGTTTTCTAATTGTATACGTCCTATATAGAAGTTTTCATAGTTTAATTATGCGTGCCATCTTATTCAAGAAAAACATACCTTTAATCATAATTATAGTATATTACAGTTAGAAAATAGTCTCCACAAAATCAACTGTTGGGAATCCCTTTATATCAATAAATATAAAAATTTCGGAATCCTAGTTAACGACCACATTCAAGTGAACCATTCTCCTCTCCTTAACCTGTTCAATATACCTACTAATAGCTTTGAATGAATTGCTTATTGTTATTTAGTTTATCTAGGAACTCCTCTGTTATATCCAATTTTTCGTATAAATAGATTGTTTTGTAATACCATAATTTAGTACGAGTCAATGTTATGACGAAATGCGTTTACTTAATAGATTTTTAAATAGTTGATGGAATCCGTCGTTACTACGTGATAATTTAACATGATTAACAAAACTAAACTTGAATTTACTACGTTTATTATCACAAAATATTTTGAAAAATATATCACTGCGATTGCAATTTCGGTCACTAGACCATCATCGGGCAGATTGAGTTAAGAACTGAGTACAGAATAATTATAGATTTGCGCTTACGGGTGGGAAAGGATTATTGCAGGTACCTAAATAGACAAGAGGAACATATTTCAAGAAGGGCTAATCGAGTGAATTTCACAAATTGGTACAATACAATGTTCTTAGAAAAGTCATTATTGTTTAAATACACTAAATATAGGAGAATATATTAAGTCAATCTGGTCGTTCAGCAAGATATCTACTCTATATAAACTCAATAATAATGCAAAAGATATCTTGCTGAACGACCAGATTGACTTGATATATTCTCCTATATTTAGTGTATTTGAACAATAATGACTTTTCTAAGAACATTGTATTGTACCAATTTGTGAAATTCACTGGATTAGCCCTTCTTGAAATATGTTCCTCTTGTCTATTTAGGTACCTGCAATAATCCTTTCGCACTCGTAAGCGCAAATCTATAATTATTCTGTACTCAGTTCTTAACTCAATCTGCCCGATGATGGTCTAGTGACCGAAATTGCAATCGCAGTGTTATATTTTTCAAAATATTTTGTGATAATAAACGTAGTAAATTCAAATTTAGTTTTGTTAATAGATTTTTATTTCAACCTGTAAAAAGTTAGTTTTCTATTTCTTTATAAAGTTGTTATGACTATGAACTTTCACCAAGTAAATGCCAATTCAATTCAATAGCATTTTTCACTAATTTTGAGAATAAAAAAGCTTTTCCTCTTGGGCACATCATCTATATATATATATATATATATATATATATATATATATATATATATATATATATATATATATATATATATATATATAAATATATATATATATATATATATATATATATATACAGGGTGGGCCATCCATAACTTTCCACCCCGAATTTTGAGCTTTGGGATGAAATAATCAAATTTTGAAAGGAGGACAAATAAGGGTGTTCAAATGAGTTTGATATCACTACCCCTCTAGCCGCAACCCCTTACAGCTCTCATTTTTGAAAAGGGAAAAGGGGTAGAGCAGCACCTTGTTAGAAAGGCAATTCAATTTTCTGCATGAGTATATTTTTTTTCATCGCTTTATTATTATACAGAGTGACTCAGTATTGCATCAACCACCCCGAATTTTGAGCTTTGGGATGGAATAACGAATAAAAGCTCAGACAGGTTAAATTTTGTTGAAAGGGGGACAAATAAGGGTGTTCAAATGAGTTTGATATCACTACCCATCTAGCCGCAACCCCTAACAGCTCTCATTTTTGAATAGGGAAAAGGGGTCGAGCAGCACCTTGTTGGAAAGGCAATTCAATTTTCTGCATGAGTAAATTTTTGCAATTTCTCGATCACTACGCGTATGCCAAACACAAGTTGAAAATGCTGAAACCGAGAGAATAACTGAAAACGTGAAAACAATGATATTTACAAAGTAAATCGTACGCTTTCGTTTAAATTGAAATAATTGCTGTTAGGGTAGCGGCTAGAGGGGTAGTGATTTCGAATTCATTTTTTGACCCCTCCGTTCGTTTTTTTCATCTCAAAGATCCAAATTCGGCGTGTGAAAATTATTGATGCAATACTGAGTGAAAAAAAAATACACTCATGCAGGAAATTGAATTTCCAACAAGGTGCTGCTCGACCCCTTTTCCCTATTCAAAAATGAGAGCTGTTAGGGGTTGCGGCTAGAGGGGAAGAGATATCAAACTCATTTGAACACCCTTATTTGTCCCCCTTTCAACAAAATTTGACCTGTCTGAGCGTTTTTTCGTTATTCCATCCCAAAGCTCAAAATTCTGGGTGAAAAAATATATATGGTTATATATATATATATATATATATATATATATATATATATATATATATAATATATAGTATATATATATTATATATATATGTATATATATATATATATATATATATTATATATATATATATATATATATATATTTATATATATATTATATAAAAACAATGGTTTTATAATAACTATTTAAACATTTTATTTAAAAGAAATAACGCATGACCCACGTTTCGGTGAAACTTCACCTTCTTCAGATGTTAATGGCAAACTATATATATATATATATATATATATATATATATATATATATATATATATATATATATATATTATATATATATATATATATATATATATATATATGTATATATATATATATATATATATATATATATATATATATATATATATATATATATACCTAATATTGATTACATCATTGCACGTGCTGTGCTGTGGGAGTGAATTTTATTCGAATTTTCCGTATCCTCTAACGCGTGGCACTGTCGCTCGCAAAAAAGAATGATTGGCGTAATCAGCTCTTCCCAAATCTACCTGCATTTTCCGCCTCTTCTGAAATGGGCCGGTCGAATTTCCACCCCGTGGAACTTTTCAAATTCAGCATTACGTCAAAAGCAATCCGCCAACCCACTCGGATGCTGTGACTTCAAGATGGCATCCCGGTTCAGGTTAAAATCCAGCGAGGGCGCTAGTATAGCTCGTGCTCCCGCGGCAGCTGAAACCTCTCTTTTGAGGGTCATCGAGTTGTAGGTTATATGACCTTTTATATGATATACGTTTATGAACTGTCCACAGTTATAAAATAATATAGAGGTGCGGAATAACCAACAGGAAAGTGATGTTTTTTTCTGGGGAATTTTGAATGACCTTGGACTAAAGGGCTAAATATGGCACGCCCCCTTCTGGTTTTATAGTTCGCCGGTTTCGATTGTTTTGATAAGTTTAGTTTGTTTCAAACCTGTTTCATTATGATGCGATAACGTTTGGTATGGTCTTATTTATTTGTGTACTTAATAGTTTACAATTCCAATAAATTTTTATGGGTTGTGATGCTGACTTAGTTGATAGCATAGTTTCAGCATATTTAATTTACATACAAAATTAAATACTTTATTGAACTAGCGGAAAGGTTATCAGACCTCGTTTTATCTCACTGCTGTAAACAATCAGATGCAGAGGTGGAATTATATCAAATAGTTTAGTATTTTCGTTTTCTTTATATTTTCATTGGACATTTAACTTTCATCTCATATCTCCAATAATTAATACAATTTTTGACACAAATATTTGAATGAGAATACATTTTGATACACAAAGAATTAGTTACCAGATTTCCTTTATGTAGGTATTTGACTGAGAAAAACTATTAAGGATACACATTATTCCATGTTACATAGATAATTCATTCATAAAAACACTTTGAACACTGAATTGAATTGGCATTTACTTGGTGCAAGTTCATATTAATAACTTTATAAAGAAATTTAAAAAAAAATCAAATTTAATATTTCAACCTGTGAAAAGTTAGTTTTAATTTCTTTATAAAGTTATTAAAAACACTTTGAGTTGATTTGCATTGTTCCTTTTCATCTTTGTCCAAGAAACATCTTTTTTCAAAACACTTATATAATTTTATGAAACTGTATTTTTAATTGAATTCCATATTGACATGTTAACAATTATCCTTTAATCTACTTGAGGGTTATTGAGGAAACTATTTCAGGAGTGTTGATAGTAAAATCGCTACATATTTTGAATAACTGAAAAGATAATCGTTGGAAGCAAATGCTGGTATCTAAGCAATGAGTTTGTGCATCTATGTCATCATATTTCTTTTTCCGCTTCATTTCAAAACCTCCACTTCAAGAAATTATTAAAGACAACTCGAGTGAGAAATTGTACCCAACATAAAAATTACTCATGAATTTACGATATATTATGTGGAGTGTTATATTTATATCATTAAAACCTATTTCTGTTTGCTGTTGATATTTAGACCATTTTTTTCTATATTAATTTTCAATTTTTCGCTCACTCGATTATTTTTTTTAGCCCATGAATAATGTCATTTTACATCAATTGATTTTATTATTGAACTTTCCCATGATAGCCTTGATTTTATTATTGAAATATTCTATGGCAGCCTTGATTTAATTATTGAAATATTTTATGACAGGCTTGGTTCCAATTTGATTAATTATGATGACTAGAATACAGTAAGCAAAACACATTTTCCAGTTTCTGAAAACATCTGGGATATTCTGATTGTCTAATTTTATTCAAAGTTATTTGATCAATATACTTAAATTTGTTATTTCACGTTCAAAACTTACGAGATATATTTGTATATACAAATAATAATTGAGGAAAATGAAAACTTTCGTACTTCTTATTTTTTTAATTTCTAAACATAATTTTCTGATATTAATATGGTACAATTCGAGATAATTCATATACATAAATATTTTGAAAATAAACTAGAAGTTCAAAATATATAAATTTCAGCTCTCAGGAAAGAGGGATACGATTTAAAAACATTCAGATATATAATGAACATAATATAAACGAATCTCTCTGAAGGCTGAACTGAAACCATTTCAACAAATTACATTGAAAAATCCAGAAAAGCTACAACCAAAGATTTTCAGCTCAAAATATAAAGTTCAATCAATCAACCAAAATAAATTAAGTATTTGTCATTTACAAGAGAAAAAAATTGCTATTATTATATGGAACGAACATGTAAATGTTATTTCAAGTCAGTCCCCTCACAGAAGAAGAACTACTTTTCCAGAGCAAATAACTTTTAGATTTCCTTCATCAATAATTGATATGCATACATAGATGAACACTTTTATTCGCATATCTAAAAATCTACAACGAAATTTTCACTACGTCTATGTGTACAGAATGTATACAGAAAAATCTTTAAGATGTAAGTCGGATATCTCTGTCTGAATGCAATAGCAGTTGTACTATTGTATTCTGAGCAAATTACGAATTTATGTATGTACTACGGGTGCACGAAAGTCGAGTTATTCTCCTAAATACATTGGGATGAATCCACTCGTACACTATCAAAATTTCATGAAGTGCTGTTCGTGGAACAACTATTTGACTTTTATTTATCAATTATATCTCTTGTGCTGTAGTATTTTTTCATGTTTGACGACCACCTAGCAATCCTCTGATTTTTCAATTACCTACTATCGAATTGTAGGTACATATTAAATAATTTCATGGGTATAATCCTGCAAAACAATTTGGTGAATCAAGTTTAAGGAAAATATGTTAAAAGCTTTTCAAAGGATCATTTAAGTTCTCATTATCGCCTTCATTTTAGTTCAACGGTCAGTTCATCCGTTTCTGTTAATTTATTGTTACACGATCCGTTCAGTTGTAACTTCTCTAGTCCATTGTGACATGATTTTCAGTGGTCAGTTCTATTCCATTTTGAAGTGATTCAATATAACTGTCACTCAAATAAATGTCAACGTGATTTTCAGTGGTCAGTTCTAGTCCATTTTGAAATGATTTGATATAATTGCCTTCTCAAATAAATGTCAACATGATTTTCAGTTGTTAGTTCTGGTCCATTTTGACATGATTCAATATAATTATCACTCCAATAAATGATATTGTGATTTTCAATTGTCGTTTCTAGTCCATTTTGACATGATTTGATATAATTGTCACTCAAATCAATGTCAATGTGATTTTCATTTTTCAGTTCTAGTCCATTGTGACATGATTTGATATAATTGTAATCTCAAATAAATTTCAACATGATTTTCAGTTGTCAGTTCTAGTCCATTGTGACATAATTTGATATGATTGCCATCTCAAATAAATTTCAACATGATTTTTAGTTGTCAGTTCTAGTTTATTTTGACATGACTTAATATAATTATCACTCAAATAAATGATAACGTGATCTTCAATTGTCGGTTCTAGTCCATTTTGACATGATTTGATATAATTGTCACTCAAATCAATGTCAATGTGATTTTCAGTTGTCGGTTCCACTTAATTTTGATATAATTCGATATAATTGTCACTCAAATAAATGTCAACATGAGTTTCGGTTGTCAGTTCCAATCTATTTTGACGTGTAATATAATTGTCACTCAAATAAATGTCAACGTGATTTTCAGTTGTCGGTTCTAGTCCATTTTGACATGATTTGATTCAATTGTCACTCAAATAAATGTCAAAATGGGTTTCAGTTGTCAATTATAATCCATTTTGCCATGATGTTATATGATAATCACTCAAATAAATGAGAACGCAAATGACATTCCGTCACTTCTTTCTTTCCATTTAAGTTTTTGTTTTTACACACTGACAGTTCGACTTAAACGGAGACGGAAATGAAAACTGATATAATCGTGTAAAAATCCTTTTAAAACGTTTAATTCAAATTCCACGATTGTCGTTGATTATGAACAACAAACGATGGTTCTTTTATTTTTCAATCAATAAAAAATTTGATTAATATCATATGCGATTAATCAGTTAGATTCGATATGATTAATCACTTACTTTTTTGAGGATTATTCTCCGAAGTTCCTTCTTCCTAAGTTTTCCAAATATTTCATGGATGTCCTGCCATACTTGGGAAGTTTCACAGGGGTAACTGACACCCCAGATTTTCATTCCTGGATTCCTTTCCTCGCTGTGAAGGTTTCTCGCTGTATTGATTACTCATTCTACCGGAAATGAAGTATAATGATATCCTTTTTTAACTGCACGATGTAGTTTTCGAATGCAACCACGTGAGCTTTCATTATTGAAGCTTACCAATCGTTTTAATTAAATAAATCATTTACTTGGAGGTTTTCTATTTTCTTATTTATTATTTTCCTTGAAATAAATACATAATATATTGTTTAACGTGTGAAAATAATTTTTTTATTTGATTGTTTTTGTGAGGATACCAATGAGTATTAGGAGTTATTATTGAAAAAAGAAACCGGATAAAAAATAGTCACTTTTTCTTTAAAACAAGATTTTGTGAGTGCTTATATAGTGTGAGTTGTCAGGAGTTAAACAGAATTTCGAAGTTCAAATTGAAAGAAAAATGAAGCAAACTCATAAAGATAACATTATTTAAAAAATCAGTGAAAAAATCATCTTTTTATCGTTATATGAATCAAACTTGTGAGAGACAACATCAATTTTCATTTCAACTTTACCATTTGTATCCCATCAATAGCCATAAATATTTTATTTTCCTTTAACTTTACAGAACACGGGAAAATTAAAATACTATGAGGTACTATACGAAGAATCTCTCAGCTTCTGAACAATTTTATTGAAACATCCGCCCAAGAAATTTTGTGGGTCGCTCCTTAGAGAATTCAAGAAAAATTAGGTAGATGTCGCCAGTATGAAATATTCTGATATTTTCTGCAATCCGCGATGTGACAAGTATCTCCAGTCACCCCTATTCGTGCCTTCTTTAGTAAATAATCACGTGTTCCTCATATTTCTATATTAAATCTACAAAAGTGTTTTTTCTCTGAGATAATGTTTTGGTGAAATACCAATTTACTCGGCTTTGATCAGAGTGAAACACAAACTAACTACTGCAATTAAAATAAATTTCTTTAACTCCAGGTACATTGTCTGATAACTTGACATTCAGAAAATTCAGTATTTTTTGTGCATTTCTCAACCGTCTGTACCTGTCATAAACTTATTTTGGTCACTGTTAAATTCGAAGGAAGAGTGACATAATCGAACCTCATTATTTTTGTTGTAGAAAAGGAATTATATAATATAACTAAGGAATTTGTTTTTTTATTTCATTTATTTTACTTGAGTTGACGAACTGTATCCGTTACAGGATTGTGGAAAATATTTCTTCGATTTTTATTTGTCGATTTCATGAGTTTTATGTTTGGTTGGAACGGTAATTTGTATTTCAGAGTATTTTTTACATATATTTTGGTTATATAACTATTACTTTTTCTGAATCTTCAGAGACAAACGTTTTTCGATATGCTATGAAATTATAGTGGTATGTTTAAGTATTACTTTGACGTTATATAGATTCAAAATAAGTGTTTCAAACATTTTGAATTTGAATTTTAATTTAGTTTGTAACTACTACTTAATAGTAATATACGGGATCATCTCCATTTATAAAGGCAGATACTATGAGAATATAAACAATAACACAAATATTTTTAAAATAATACCAAAAATCGAGCTGTAACACTTATACATACTCAACAACATTCTAAGGTAAAATTACAAATCAAGTCAGAAGTACATCCACCCTTCTCTTAAACTGATCCAGGCTACAAGTGTAAACTTGTAAATCTAACAAATTTCATTAATTAAAGCTTTTTGAAATAAAATTACGAGGAATGCGGCGAATTTGTTTATTTGTTGAAAATTATATTGCATGTGTATTATAATCTTGATAATTGGTTGCAAAATCAATGAGTAGTAGTGTACACCCTTGTAGAATTGTTTCATATTTGGACAGTCAGGTTTTAAAGCTGTAACAACTTTTCAAGTATTATTGATTTTTTATGAACAGTGATGATTACGGACTGGATTCGATATTCTATTAGAACTTATATTGTACCCACGCAATCTGAATAATAAATTGGAATCAAATATCAATCAATAATTTCATTGTTAACAAAAAACATTGATTTTTAATTTTACTTATGGAATAGAATTATATGGCCATTAGATAACATTAACAAAATAACAGTTGACAAATCTCGGTAGTGAAAATTTTAAATCAACCAATGAAAAGCAAGGACAACCCTTCTCAAGGATTTCGAAAAGTTCAATTCATCTAAACATATGGTAATTTAAAAAAATAAAATATATATATATATATATATATATATATATATATATATATATATATATATATATATATATATATATATATTATATATATATATATATATATATATATATATATATATATATATATATATATATATATATATATATATATACTATATATATATATATTTATATATATTTATTTATTTATATATATATATATATATATATATATATATATATATATATATATAGTCTAGTCAACAAGTGCTTTTTTGTTCAAATTTTTTCAGCAGTCTCGAAAAAATATGAGCAAGGTGTCATTCGATTCGAGATAGCATGTAGTTATTTTTTGAAAAAATTAAGTTCCGGGCGTGAAAATTGTAAAAGTTATAAACAATTTACTGAAAGAACAAAAGAAGGGTTTGGTATTCTGCGAATAACTCAAAAACTGATTGAGATTTTTGAATTAAAAAAAAAGATTCGAAATGAAGAGAAAATTTCCTTTAATAAAGTCTCAACTTCCGAAACTGTAGGATCAATATTTATAATTTTCTCAGAGGGGTAAAAATAAAGCCGAAAACGGGTAAACGGGTAAATTTTTTTATAATATTTTCAATAAATCCGTTTTTTATCATCGGAAGCTGCATGAATAAAGTTTTTTTGAATCGTCATCTCTTATTGTATGGAAAATTATTATAAACTAATGCATTGTTAATAAGATAATTGAAAAACAAATTTATGTTTATTTAATTTCTTTCATTCTGGAACTACGTGAATTAAGAATAAAAAAACTTTAAAATGAAAGTTTTTACGAGAATCTATTCTGAAACCTTTCGAAACTAGTTCCAAGAAAAAAAAAAATCTCAGATTTATAGTTTAACAGTTACCACCCTTGCAATGTTCATGTTCCAGCAGCAAAAAATTACGAATTAACTATTGCATAACTTATTGAAAAATCGCGATAAATTTTTGTTGTCACCGGATTATTGTTCATTCGCCTATCCAGTAAGTGCCTGAATTTTTTCATTCATTAATTTTCTTATTTAACATGGTTAAATAATGTTTGTTAAAGTGTCCAAAATGGGTGTGGCTTGCGCAAGCCAGATTACCCGTTTTCGGCCGTATTTTTAACCCTCTAAGAAAATTATAAATATTGATCCTACTGTTCTAGGAGTTGACACTTTATTATTGGTAATTTTCTCTTCATTTCGAATCTTTTCTTAGTTATCAAAAATCTCAATTATTTTTTGAGTTATTTGCAGAAAACCAAACCCTCTTTGTTCATTCAGAAAATTGTTTATAACTTTTACAATTTTCTCGAGCGGAACTTTATTTTCTTCAAAAAATATCTACATGCCATTCCAAATCGAATGACACCTTGCTCATATTTTCCGAGACTGCTAAAAAAAAAATATATATATATATATATATATATATATATATATATATATATATATATATTAACTGTTTTCTTTTTTGCTATATTTTTACGTATTTTTTTTGCAATAATAGAAATTGATGTTTCATTGTCTAGTTAAGGTTTCTTCACGAAACTTCTGATGCTTTAAAAAATTCTGAACGAGTAAAATCACTATGACATTGATGAGCTTTGAAAAAGTTGAAAAGTCAAAAAACAGACAACTATGTTTCACATTTTCTTTTTCTACTATGGCCACCTTCATTTGCTAAGTGCATGCTATTACGTCTAATATCAAAGTCAGATCTGCCAATATAGCAGACTTGACTACTGATTAGCACGTAATTAACAACTTATAAAGACCACAGCCGCAAAAAAATAAATGAAGCATTGTGGACTGTTTTTCCACTCTTCAATTATTTAATGTAAATTTCATATTCATGGAGCAACGCTACATATATGGCTCTAATGCAAATTAACTGTTGAATAATACGAAAAAATATATTATGATTCAGCCCTTTCATCCTATCACTCATCGCAATATTCAATTCATCTTCCAAGTCTACAATTTGAAGAATTGGCGTTCCAACAAAAGCCCTCCTCCACATGTTTTCATTCTAATTCAATGTTGACAGGCAGGGGGTTTATTGAAGTTTTTCGATTTCCTGATTACAGTTCTGTGTTAGTGACAGTGGGCATCGTATTCATAAATGACTTCCCGTTTTTATACAATAATTTCTCTTACACACTGTTCTGTCGGAAGTCAATTTGAAGAGTGAATAAATTGATAGCGACGAGGAAATTGTTCTTTAATATTTCAGTGTTGTTGCCAATATTTTTCGATTAAAAAAGCATTGGCACAGGAGATTCAGTAGAAAGATTAAGTGATTAAAAATTTTCAGTGAGAATGAAAAAAAGGATAGGTCATTGTTCTATTCCTACATGAAGTAGGTATATGTGAATGAGGGGGACTCCTTAAGTTATGCTGAGAAACTTCTTCAGCTAGATCATAGGATGAACTTGAATGTACAAGTACATCAAAAATGGATATGACCGGATAAATTATGAAGGAGAGGCGGTAAAGTGAGGTTCAGAGGGTGAATATTGGCGAAACATTAGCCGTAGTGCATTTGCAAGGCGTAACTTAACTACGCCATGAGAAAACTTTCAAGGACAACTCATGGCAGACCCCGAGTTTCGAACCAAGGACCTCCCGAATGCTTGTCATTGAGCCTAAACGTTGGGCTAACTAGCTAGGTAGTAAGTCAAACTTAAATAGAGTAAGTTGTTCACCTAAAATGATGTTTCAGTTCAATATTACTAAAATCGAATGTAGAATAATATATTATGGAAAGAACACGAAATATAGCATAATTTGTTCGAGTGTAAAAAAGCTATATCGTGAAAATTTCACACTATACTTTTTCTACGACTGCTTCAAAGTAGGGAATAAACAAGTTCAATTATGTTCCTTATTAACAAACATTGCTAACTTACTTTTATTACTAGATATAAGACTTCATCGGGAGCTTCTCTTATAAATTTTTCGACATCAGTTATTGTGGAAATCTTCGATTTTTTGGGTGTATAACCAACTGAATTCCACTTGAGAAATTCTTTTATTATCAATTACTTACTAATATCCACATTATTTTTCATGCTGAGAGTCGTTCTTAGTATTTAATATTGAGTCCACAGAGTAGAACTTTTTATTTTTCTGCTGATTCGGCAGAATGAGCTAATAAAACATTTTCGGAAAACGAATTCGCTTTTTCACCGATCTTTCAATCCATGAAGAGTACGTAAGCAAGTTGATAAAGCTTTTTCAAAGTTTGTGGTAACAAATCTACAGTTGTTACCTTGGCAGCTTCTATTATGCTTGGAGGGTTTAATTTCACATCACTTTCACTTTCCATCATATTAAAATTATTCAAAATTAAAACACTTAGGCCGGCCGCACATTTACTACAATCGGTTCCGATTGTCTGAAACGATTGTCGGATCAGGGCATCTGACGCTCAAACACCTATACTTTTATATGATCATATCGCACACCTACGATCCGATATCGGATCGGACGTCCGACTCGGATGCACGAGCAGTGCGTCCTACCAATCGGACCGATTAAAAGTCTGACCCGACTACCGGAAGGCAAGCCGTGCATTGTTTTTGCATAGTCTACGGCAAACATACGATTATTTCTGTCAGTTTTTGACAGAGAGTATAGAGAAAGAAATTGTCAAACCGTGTGGGATACTGAAAATTTAATTACCACGGTCGAAAAATATCCCTGCTTGTGACATTCAAATAAAATCGGACGTATTTTGTCGGTAGTGTGCGCTAGTGGTCCGATTTGAAATCGTTTCAGACAATCGGATCCGATTGTAGTAAATGTGCGGCCGGCCTCATGCGTGATATCTGTCTGTAATTATAATGACAATGACATTTCAATTTGTTTGAAATAACATGTCACAAGGATCGCATCATAAGCGGACCACTCACTATCAGGTGCACCTGACAGGTACGCCTGAACAGTTATGCCTGTTCGGTGTACCTGATACCTGTGGAACACACACTCTTCATGTATACCTGCCAAGTTTGTCAATTCACCTTAGATTCTCCAGGAGATGATCTGCTTTTTTTCTCCCTTTTCTTTGTAATTTGATTGAGGATTCAATTTTTTTCAGCTCCTTTCGAATATTGGATCGCAAAGTATTGATTTTCTTTTCAACCAAAGTCTCGTTTGCATTAGAATCTATTTCCATCAATCTACCACTAATTTCCTGTATGTACCATCTCTCTTGTCCCTATTGCGATAGTCATCATCTTTTACTTTACACAAGCAAGGTTCACTATCATAAATTTCAATGAAACCACCAAGAACTTCATTATTTCGTTGCGACATTCTTCTGTTTACTTAACCTGATTGTTTTATTAGGTAGAATAATAAAATGAACACAACATTAAATTAAATCAGATTTACATAGTTTAAACCTAAAATTTTGAACTGGTCAAACCAAGACCTGCTCAGGTACAGCTGATGAATCCGCCACACACAGATCAAGTCTACTCGCCTGTCAGGCAGAACTGATCAACAGTTTTCAGGTCTCCTGCGAGGCTAGTTATTCCTACAACACACTATCAGGTACACCTAATAGGCTGTTCAGGCGTACCTGTCAGGTGTACCTGATTAGGGAGTGGCCGGCAATAGAACACCATAGAATGGTCGATATGAAATATGAAATGTTGCCTAAAATGTGTATACTTTAAATTCAAAATGTTGAATTAAAATGATGATTTATCATTGCAGTCGTAGAAAAAGATAATGAAATGTAAAGTTTTCTAGTATCAAATAAAACGAGCTCATGGGCACCGAAATGAGTTTAGTTATGGTAGTTCTGACTATTTTCACGAAACTATAGTATATTATTCAACATGCGTATTATGATGGCTATTACCCACGAAGATGAAATTGCTCGGAGGCGAGTGTTGTCACGTTTGAGTGGGTAATAGCCATTATGCGCATGTTGAATACTGTAGTTTATCCACAACTATATATAAGCTTGTTCAAAAGATATTTCAAATGAATAATATTTTTTATTAATGGTAACGTTATCAATACATAATAAATTTATATTTATTTACGTATAAAGTAATTATTAAGAGTTACATTATAATTGTTAAAATTCATGCCGGGGATAACGTTGGCAGTCATCTGAGTCGGATTGAAAATCATGGGACATGGAGTGGCACTAGAGCTAGTACAAGGTTTTTCATTGTTATTAAAATTAGCATAATGTTTGTTAATTTCGTTTGAAATCTGAATTCATTTTAAATTTATGTTATCATCTTTATAACCTTCGGCAACTGTGGTTGATTTCCATCCCCCTAACTGCTTTACTGCTGTACCTAATGTCAACGCCTGCGCTAACAGAAAAATTGCAGATAATCTTCGGAACGAATGTCCTGTGTACAATTCGGGATTCTTTAATTTTAGGATATTAGCAATGTGCTTTTTTTTATAGAAGATAATTTGTCAATTCCTATTCTTGGATACTATGGTAAATATTCAATGTACTTTTTTTTCGAATTCAATAAAATACACTAAGATAACATTTTCAGCAGAGACGATGCTTTTTGAGCCAGTTGCCAACAAATTCACTACTATACATTTCTCTAATGATACCAGAAATGAGAATGATTCACACCAAATAACTAAAAATCCAACTGACATTATTTTTCCGTCAAATTTGACGCAACGATTGAGTAATAGTAATTTTTCGTAATCCCATACTGTTATTTTGATTTAACGGTATTCAGATGACAATTGAAAAGTCAGTGTTAACGGCCGCCGGCCGTTCAAATATTTATTTTTCAAATATTTATTTCAAAACATCATTCTGCTTACAATAACAACATTGAAATCTTGGTCCACGGCGAGTTGGGAGAATAAACCTCTTATTTTCATTTCGCATAGGCTAATAATACATCTTCATTAACCACCTTACATTCTTGCTTTTACGCCACATTTCAAAATTTTCATATTCTTTTTTATATCGCTCTTGAGTTATTTTCGGCAATTAATCAACACTCGCTGCACTGCACATGATTCTCCCAATATTTCTAAAGGAATTTGATTTTGTTCCTCAATTTCATCAATTTCATCCATGGTCGTCGTTAAAGCGAACTTGAGAACACAAAAAACTGACGTTGTTTATAAAACTGTCAAACTGTTCCATGACAACAGAGTGCACGACGTTGGGATTTTTCTTTAGAATTGCGAGGTACGGGGTTTTTTCTTTCTTCGGAATCAAAATGTAACCTTTCAACGGGATTACGAAAAATTTTTAACGACACACGGCCGATACGCAAATAACGGATTCGGTTAGTTATAATCCTCGGCTGGGCCTCGGATTACAATATCCAACCTCATCCGTTATTTGCTACATATCGGCCTTGTTACGTTAATAACTATAATAATATCTGAATTCTCAGATTCTGTACGCAACACCATTTGTCATACTTGTTTCTACAGCTCTACTTGTTAATTTTCTTTCATGAAACTGTTGATCAAAAATAAATTCAATTTCGAATTCTTGGAAATTACATTATCAAATTGGGGAAATGTAATCATTAGGTTGTGAAAATATATCCCCTATAGCTGTTTCTGTTAATCTATCTAATGAGCTTTTCGACCTTCACTCAATTGTTCTAAAGGATTCCGAATTCTCACATAACATTTGGTGAAACCTCTCAAATAATCAAACCCAGTATTACTACACACTTGGCTTACGTTTCGTTATTATTATGTTCTAATTACATCGGACCTATTTTGGTACCACAATACATCATACTATATTCGAATCCTTTGAAAATGTATCAATTTCTTTAGAATGTGTGATATTCAATAAAGTATAAACTTTAAAATAAAAACACTTGGCTTATGTTTCACAATATAAAAAATAATTAGATACTGTATTTAGCAGTAACGAAAAGTCGACATGTTTCGAGTTATGAACTCATTATCAAGACTGACTACAGGAGAGTATTGCATCGTAATTTATAAAACAGACAAAAGCAAAGGTGATACCTGAAAATCAATTTGTTCGTTTACAAGGGGTAATTGACTATTATGGGCGGAACTTATTTCGAGAATTTCAAGAAGTTCACGGCGTTTACCCTTCTTACCTGAATGTAACAATTTGGTTTTGTTGAAATCCAGGAAGTGATTGAATTTTATACAATGTTCAGAGAAGCCAGTGGTATTTTTGTTTTGTAAAATTGACTTTTTATGTTCTTCAACACGAATATTTATATTCCTTCCTGTCTGCCCAATATAGAAAGCAGGACATTCGTCGCAAAATATTTTGTAAATACCACTGTTTTCTCCGATGTTAGATTTTTCTTTATTATTGACCAAGAATTACTTCAAGTTTCTTTTATTTGTACAAATTGTTTTAACGTTATTTTTCGATAATCTGTTACAAATTTTGCTACTCAAATTAGGCACATAATTTATTGGGAAGTATTTTTGTTCTTCATTAATAGTTTGCGTGGGGTATATTGAATGCAACAGATACTTTATTCGTTTTTTCCCAATGAGCTTGTCGATAAGACTTTCATTGTAACCGTTATTGATGGCTAATAATTTAATTGTATTAACTTCAGTTTGAAAATTTGTTTCCGATAATGGAATCGTGAACAACCTTTGTATGAACGAATGATATTCAATTGGTTATATGTCTACTCTGGATGTTCTAAATGAATGTAAAAGCCGTGAACAATAAATTCACTACGGAAACTATAAAAAATCGCTTGAGCAGCAGAGCGATGACACTAAAGTTTCAGTTCTACCGGAGGAACAATGAGCAACATTGTGGAACATTTTTGTTGCTGTTGCGTATTTCCGAAAATGTTCCCAAATGTTACTAAATGTTCCTAAATGTTCCTAAAGGTTCCTCAAAATTTCTTTATGTTTCGGCAACAAATGTTGACTGTTTCTACTTGTCACCCTTCAAGCTACGATTCCACCGCAGGAACTTTTTCGTAAATGTTCCAAAATATTCCTAGATGTTCCTTAAATTTCTTTACTTTTCGGCAACAAATGTTGAATGTTCCTACTTGTCGCTAGTTTCTATTCTGAGCGGTAAACTTCAAAAGAAAATAGGAAACATTTCTGAAAAAATCCGTGTTACTATCGCAGTGGAAACGTATCGAGAACGCAACTAGTAAACATTCTTGTCGCAGATTTTCAGTGTGCAGTGAAGTAGGAAAACGAATAAATATATAGCTACGTTTCCACCGGAGGAACATTTTTGTTGCTGCTGCTTGCTTCCGTAAATGTTCCAAAATGTTCCTTAAAATTTCTTCATGTTTCGGCAACAAATGTTGATTGTTTCTACTAAATAATATGCAACTATTGACAATTTTAGTTGCTTCAGTGGAAACAAGAAGTTTACGTATGTTGTCATAAGTTTCTACACTTTGAAACAATCGGAAACATTCAGCAACAAAATGTTACTCAATTTTCCTCCGGTGGAACTGTAGTTTAAGGTCGTATTCGTCGCGAGAAGTGCATCGCGTCGAGATGCGATTCGAATTGAATAAATTATGATTTGAAAAACCCAGCTTCAATAGATATAATAAAAGTTAGAAAATAATTTATTTTATTAAAAAAAGAAATTTTGCATTTGCATGACGTACTGAAGAACCACGTAAACAGTAATAAAAATAAATTGTGTGTGTCAGCTACGTGCGTCAGTTTTTTTATATCTTTCAATATTTTATTAACTTCAATCACCTAATAATTTTGGTTATTGTGTACCAATATAAGTATCGCTACATATGAATAAATAAATTACACTCTAAAATCAAAACACAAATTGACGGTTAGGTTGCTGTTGTTTGTATTGTAGCATATATAAAGTATACATCAACTGTTGCCGGTATACCTACCCTAATAAATTAGGCGTAAACTCCAACAATAATTTCAATAACATAATGAATAATATAAAATATGAAAGATATAAGCAATTAATGGAACATACATACATATATACATTAAATAACTGTCCGTTAATTGAATTATTAAAAATGAAGGACACCCTACTGCGTAGCACTAGGAATGATAAAACCCCTCGGCGCATGTGCATGTCGTCAATATTTTTTGAATGTATTATATAAATTAAATAACAGTGAAAGTCGATTTTACGACTGAAATGAAGGAAAATTGCAATAAATGTATTAATAATTCGATATTACGAATAAAATCCTTGAAAATTTAGCAAAAATATCCTATCCCGGTTCATTTTGCTGCAAATTATGAATCAAATTGATAAGTTATCTCTATGGATGGGAAGCAGACACAGACGCAGAATCAAGCTTAAGCTATCAACGTCGCTTGGTTACCGTGGCACACAGAGCACTTCGACGCATGTTTTGTAGGACTTCGTACATATCGACATTGGCGCATGCGCATGTCGTAATGCCTATCTAAAAAACGCTATAATTTTTTATTCTTCGTTGGGAAAAATTGGGAACAAAAATTCTCTTATGAAATCATATGTATTTTATCGATATCCGTTGGAATTTTTAAAATCGGACCAGATCCCAACTTTTTTTCTTGAAACTTTAGCTTCGCCTCGGGGTAAAAACGCTATAATTTTTTATTTTTCGTTGGGAAAAATTGGGAATTAAAATTCCCTAATGAAATCATATGTATTTTATCGATATGCGTTGAAATTTTTAAAATCGGACCAGATCCCAACTTTTTGTCGTGAGACTATAACCCCTTTAGCTTCGCCTCGGGGTATTAATAAATAAATAAATTGCATCCACGTTTTTTTCAAATGCTTCTTCTTTGTTATTCATTTTCATTCAAATCAGTGTTTTTCATATATTTGAACATTTTATTAATTTCAATCACTGAACAATTTTGATTATTGTGCACAAATATAAGTATCACTAAATACCTATACATGTATCAACTGTTGCCGGTATAACCTAATATAAGCGGCGATGTACTAATAATCTCGAATTTAAAGGTGCGCAAAGTACGTTGCGCAAAGGAATGTAACATTTCACTTTTAATTAACTCTCAATTTTACTCCTCATAAAACTTTCATTCCGCGGGCGAAATATGAGAATCGTTTCTTCAGGAGCAACCACCAAAATTTAGAAAATAACTGATTTTATTCGAATAAAAATTCACTAATTACATCGAGTAGTTTCCACGAAGTGCAGCGCGACAGAGGAAAAGAGTTGAAACCCACAAAGGATCGTATTTCATTATGAACTTAATCGAAGTACAAAATATCAACCTTCTAATCCAATATGCAGAAGATGTGGACAAATTTTCAAAACCTCTCGAAAAAACATTACGATTGGAAAAATTTACCAAAATTTCATTCTTCCTCAAAAATAATTCCAGACCAAATTTCAGCTCATTTGGTTTGATAGGAGCCGCTGGAGATTGAGTATTGTTTGATGTTTTTCCAATTATTTAATATTTAATTTATATTATAAATAATTTGTTAATCTAAATTATTTCTATTTATCCTTCTTTTCATTAACTATGACGATGTTGCAGGACAAGCGCTAGTGTAAACCATACAATAAAATTATGTTATAGTGAATTGAATAAGTCGAATAGTGCCTGCAAATTTCTACTTCCTTTTATATTCCACATACAGAGAACTATGATGTTACACATAAAAAAATTGGGGACCCTTAATCAAATAATAATAGCAATAATAATAAACACTAACACTTTCAGGAATCCCACATTCCTGAACAAAAAAATGTTTATGTACTTATATTTGTAGGAAAATTCAAAAAACTAGAAAGTTTATGTTTGCTTATTATAAAACAGAAACTTTTGCCGCTGACGTGGTTTTTTGAAGTGAAGTTAACCTATTTTGTTTGGGAAATATATTTGCGAACTTTAATCAGTATTTCAATCATAGCTCAGTTTATATGGAATAAGTTATGATAAAGGTGAATGTTCGTTTAATTGTGAAAAAACTATTCGAAAACTCTAAAATTATGGAACTTATACAGAACAGATCTGTATATTGTGAATTATTATCATGAAAAAATGAAAGTGTGCAATCTCAGTGACAATGATAAGTATTCTCGGATTTGAGGTGAAAAATACTTTGAGGTGAATTCGTGAAAATTTCTTCGTGAAAATGGGCCAAGAATGGTGCATAAGGAAGAAGCGGAAAAAGACTGGAGCACTCTGCTGTCCTGCCTTCAGGATTCATCCTTCACGGTATGAAACTAATTTGATTTCTAACAATTTATTTTTGAAATCAGTGTATTACGTTTGAATGAACCTGAATTTTGTTACTAAATTATAGAAATTCAAGTTGGAGGAAGAAAATTGACTCATGGATGAAATAACTTTGGAAACACTGCATGATATGCAAATATGGAGAAAATTTTCATTAAAACCGCTTTTCATTATTTTAATAAAAGAGTTTCAGAGAAGAAAGAATTGATAATATAATCCGGTGTTTGAAAATAGTAATCTGCTCCTAAGCAGAAATACAAGCGCTAATTTTAATTGACTTTATGTAGGAGTATTGTATGATTTGAGTCAATATATATATATATATATATATATATATATATATATATATATATATATATATATATATATATATATATATATATATATATATATATATATATATACATATATATATATATATATATATATATATATATATATATATATATATATATATATATATATATATATTATATATATATATATATATATATATATATAATATATATATATATATATATATTATATATGATTAACGAAACTAAATTTGAATTTACTACGTTTATTATCACAAAATATTTTGAAAAATATAACACTGCGAATGCAAAAATATAACACTGCGAGTTCTTAACTCAATCTGCTCGATGATGGTCTAGTGACCGAAATTGCAATCGCAGTGTTATAGTTTTCAAAATATTTTGTGATAATAAACGTAGTAAATTCAAATTTAGTTATGTTAATCATGATAATTTATCACGTAGTAACGACGGATTCCATCAACTATATATATATATATATATAATATATATATATATATATATATATATATATATATATATATATATATATATATATATACATAAATATATATATATATATATATATATATATATATATTTACATCATTTTGAATTTTTTGACATATGAAATCAATTTGTCTTAATTCCGGTTTCACTTGAAACGATATAAAAATCAAAAATTCAAATGGAACACCCTATATATTTTCACATATTTTAATTCTGAGGCTTTAAATGCATAAATTCCATTTGTCGAATGTCAAATTTTGCGCTGTTTCAATTTTGTCTTTCATTTTGTTTTTTTTTTATCGTAGATAGCTGCGACGTCGTCTATATTATAGAAAAGTGACATGAAATATAACCCACAATAATAATTTTTCTTTAAATTCTTGAAGTTGGTTTATGATTGAAGTATTTTTTGAACCAAAACTCAGTTTTTTTAATAGAAACATACATAGGCCACCCTATATATTAAACAGCTCCTCAAATTCCTTCAAAATTATTCACCCTTGATGATTTGTGCCCTTAACCACTTCTCAGCCTATAGGCCCCGAGAATGTTAATCCGGCACTGGAATGCATATCATGCTTATGAATTACTCTTGTATTTCACGAACTCATACTCTGCACTATTGCTTTGTAACCAAATCGTTCAGGAGGAAATAAGGTTAGCGATTATCACTAGCTCATGAATGAACTGATTTTATACTCTTGCTAACCCTTGAATGCAGGCTGCACAAGCAAGTCGCGATTGCGAATCTCTGCAGTGCCCGCGCCTATTCAATTTCCTATGTAAACTAGGGCAATTCATTCCATAGAATTCTTTAAAGTGTCTTCCGGAATATACTGAGCCTGCGAGTTGAATCTTTGTGTTTTACAATGTTTTCAGTAGTTCGAACTGAACGTGTTCTTCAAACTCGTGGAAGATCAATGGCCGCCTACTGTTGTTGCCAACGTGCCTCAAAAAGGTGATATCGATCTATCACCTTAAAAATAAAATAAAATAATTTTGATGCTTTGTTCTACAATGAATATTTTCAAGATTCATAGGTACCTCAATATATATATATATATATATATATATATATATATATATATATATATATATATATATATATATTTATTTATATATTTTTATATATATTTATTTATATATATATATCTATATATATATATATATACATGTGATAATTTTTGAACTCTTTTTGGGGATGTGGCTTAGATAAAGAAGTAGATGTCACTTTTTTTCTTTTTTTTTCTATATAATCATTTAATTTCTTCATAAACGTTTCGGCTTCGTGGAGAGGCCTTTTTCAAGGACTCATCAATGGAGAGAAAGAAAAATTATTGTCACGCAATGTCAGAACAGTTAAAGTTACATTTCAGTCGATAGCATTTTAAAAAACCACTGATAGAAACACAAAAAACAAACCTCATAAATATCATATCATATATTCTGGCTTAAGAATAAATATTTTAATATATATATATATATATATATATATATATATATATATATATATATATATATATATATATATATATATATATATATATATATATATATATATATATATATATATATATATATATATATATATATATATATATATATATATTAAATATATATATATATATATATATATATATATATATATATATATATATATATATAGAGAGAGAGAGAGAGAGAGAGAGACTCCGTTCCAATCAACTCCGTTTTCGAACGCATGCCAACCGGTGGGTTCCCCAACAACAACGTGCAAACGGAACCATTTTCGCTACTTTGGACCTTAGATTTACTTATGGAAATTTACATGTAAAAATTACCAAAAGTGAGCTAGAACCGGCCTAGCTTAAATACTTGTACATATACAGTGGCGTAACAATGGGGTGGTATGACGGGGAAAATGCCATAGGCCCCTATCCAGAAGGTGCCGTCGGCCCGAAAGAGCCATGAGCACACTGCACAGGAGGTTTTTTACAATTATTATTACAACAGTTAGCATATACAAGTTGAACAAGAAATTGTATCAAAATTTCAATGCATTTGTTGGAAAAATGCCACCCATAGAGAATTTTTTTTTAAATTCATATGTTTTCCGCATGGGCTTTCGGGTAATCCCCGCTTTATGTTTCTACGCGGCCTCTAAAGCACTTTAATCTGAAGCCGTCGGTATTTCAAATATACTAAAAACGCTTGCAAGTCTTCGAAACGTATCAAAATTAATTATGGCAAAATAGCCAAAAAACCTTAAATTTACTAAAACTCGTTAGTGACAGGTGAAACGTTATTGTGATGAAGAACATCTCCAAGATCCTGAAAGCTTGAACATATTGTATCGTGTATCAGACATTATTGTTAACCAACTATGATCGCGTTTCAGAATGAAATTATTTCCAATTTCAGTGTCTTGCAACCTACCACTTCGCAAAATTTAATGTAACCTTTTTATCGGAAATGGTTTTAGTATTTGTCGATTTATATAAAAAAGACATATCGGCCTCGTTTGCGACGAAATTTTCAGTTTTTGATCCTCTATTAGACACGAAATAGAAACGTCATCTTCTACAGGAGAACTTGTTGAGTGGTTCATCATTTAGTTTTATTTATTTCTTCAATTTTTCCTGAAGTGGTCACTGTATTTCTGGGAACTTTGAGTTGAAATGCGTTGAACAGAAACCTAAATCTGCTCTAATTAAAGGTAAAACAGATCACTTAATACATTTTCATAACAGGTACATTTTCTTATGTACAAAAAATAAATATATGATAATATATATGAGATATATGTAATATTATTCATATTAGATACAAGCTTTTACTGATTACTCAAAGTGAGTTACGATAACTGCCATTTCAAGCAAAATCATATATCCAATTATAATCTTCCCCTTCTTGAAATTCCCAGTATAATCCCTCTTCCTTGAAATAAAATAAATGCCTAACGAGTGCCAATTACCTACATTTTGAATAAGTGAAGTAACACTGCATTGTTTGGATCCTACTCTCGTAATATTCCACCTCGGTAGAGCAGTAAAGGTGAAAGTTCAATGTATACAGCAATTTTGGTAAATGTTAGACGTACGATGAAAATCTACGGAAACGAGATCGCATTAGAGGGCAAACAATGGAGCCTTCATTTCTATACACAAAGTCGATATTTTACCTAGTCAGTGTAATAAGAGAAGCGGTGAAACAGTGCTGTCATGTTGTTTCATGAAATAATAGGACATTAAAAATATACGTAAATTGGTTTGCATGCCATTGTTGAAAATATGTTCTATAACACTTGTATCATCGTATCAATTATGATAGGAATCTCCGTTAAACCTTTTATCGTTTATTCTGATACCGGTAATTTTCCTTTTTATGTACTAGGTATTTTGCTTTCACGAAAATATTATTTTAAGCATTTTGTGTAACGTTTAGTAGGTTTCTTCAGTTTTCAATTAATAGTACTTTCACAATGAAACACTATTGATGATTAGTGTAGTCAACATGTAACCTTTTTGCTCAACTTTTTTCAGCAGTCTCAGGAAAATATGATCAAGTTATAAACAATTTACTGAAAAAAGGAAGGTTTGGTTTTTTGCAAAGATCTCGAAAGCCTATTGAGATTTTTCAAATCTTAAAAGAGATTCGAAAAGAAGAGGAAATTTCCTAAAAGAAAGTTCGGATTTTCTTAATCATTACAAAATTTTATTTTTCAGTTTCTGACTAACAAAATTTTTTGCTATCACAACTATCTGCAATATATGTATTATTATGCATAATAACCAAGAATTTTATTGATTTCGTAGTTGAATTCATTATTATATATATATATATATATATATATATATATATATATATTTATATATATATATATATATATAAAAATATATATATATATATATATATATATAATATATATATATTATATATATACTTATATATATATATATATATATATATATATATATATATATATATATATATATGAAAGGTATTCGGCACATGAACCTTCAAAATTTTTTGGGATATTCTTGTGGTTATTTGCTACCTTTCCACCCTTGGACGCAGAGTCCTAAGAGTCACGTATGTTTTTTTGAATTTTATTTCTCATTCTCTTATAAACGACGCGACGCATTCATTTATAATAATTTTTTTTAGAAATAGGAGATAAAAATAATCATTTACATGCAGCCTCCGATAATAAAAAAAAAAACGAATCAATTAAGTTATTAAAATTCTGAAGCCTTTTGAAAATAGCTCCAAGAAAGAAAAAAATCTAAGATTTATTGTGTAACAATGATCATACTTGCAATGTTCATGTTCAAGCAGCAGAAAATTAACTATTGCATAACCAATTGACAAATGGCGATAAAATTTTTAGCGGATTATTGTTAATTCACCTTTGCAGTAAGTGTCTGAATTTTTTCATTTCTTGATTTTCATATTTAATATGGTTGAATAAGTTTTTTTTTTTTTTTATAAGAGGTGGGACGTGCGCCCTCTCACACGCGCCCGACCTCCGTACAATTTTGGCTTCGTCAACTTGGACATTTAGCCATCAATTTACTAAATGAGGGGAACCACTTAAATCCGGACGCATACAAACACCCAGGAACACGGTGGGAATCGAACCCACCAACTCCGTCAACGAAGACGGCATAGCGTTACCTATACCGCTCAGCCACGGAGCCTCCCTGAATAAGTTTTATTGTTGAAGTGTCCTAAATGGGCATGACTTGCGCAAGTCAGAGTACACGTTTTCTGACGTTTTTCACTCCTCTGGGAAAATTATAATTATTGGTCTTACAGTTCCAGGAGTAAGTATCTATAGATTTTTTTTAAAGAAATTTTTTCCTCCTTCGTTCTTTAGATTTCAAAATTCCCAATCAGTTCTTGAGATATTTCCGAAAAAACAAACCCCCCTTTTTTCAGTAAATTGTTATAACTTTTACAATTTTCGCGAGCGAAACTGTATTTTTTTTAATCATCTACATGCTACACACCACAAAAGACATTTTTCCTTTAGTATTACATATTATTCTATTGGGGCGCGAGATACTGATAAAATGATGATCTGTATACTCAATAAAATTTTTTTTTTACATTTTATTGTATTAGGTATTGTGCTTTTTTTAGTAGCACATGTCATGGTTATTACGGGGGTGTAATAACCATGACATGTAGTAATTTTTTAGTAATACATTTTATTGTATTAGATATTGGGTTCCCGACATATAAATGAAAGGATGTGCTCACACACACAATTGAAACAAGAGATCATTTTTTTAGGGCTGAGAATCTTGAAAGGTTGAGACACGCCGCTGTGAAGATTTCACCGCAGCATTCATACATTAGTGTAAACTTGTATCATTCTCATATCTAAAAATAATTAGGAAAATAATCTGAATCACCAATTCTTTGATATTAAAAATAATTTTGGAATTGTGAATAATTTCATTGAAATAGTATCAGAAAAACACGTGTTTGATTTTAACGGTTATTATATTTGACTTGACGCGGCGTTTTACCACACGATGGCTTCTTCGGGTAGAATGTATACTGAAATTTTGCTATCTCAGTTTCATATGAAATTTTTTGTACAACTGTCAAAAAATAACTACATTCACGAATCGCTAATGATACGCAAAGTTTTCCATCTTTTAACTAGTGAAAAATAGTATATTATTCAACGAGCATAAAATGATGCTAAAAAAAATGCTATTTTTCACGAGGGTGAAGTTTGCGACACGATCCGCAGGTAAGTGTCGCAATTCACCCGAGCGAAAAATTCTAATTTTGTGCGAGTAGAATACTATACTTTGTCCACGACTTCCTTGAAAAAATTAGTAATAATCTGCATTTTCAACAATAAAAATAGTTATCAAAAGCGTTGACATAACATTTTCTGAGTTCACTGAAAACTGCATACTCACGTCAACTATTTCATTTGACATCGATTTCATCCCTTTCTTTCACTCAGATGAAAATGAAATAGATAATTTTGCATTTATTTATTTATATAAATATCAACAGAACAATTATTGAAAATAAACGAAGGCATTGAATTTATAGTTATCTTAGTTACATAAAACCTAAAAATCTAATAACAATACTATCCTAATAATGTGAATGATAGAATGATAGTCTCAAGTTTGGACATACGTTTTGACTGTGACGTCATGTAGTGTATAATAAACCATTATTCACCAGTGATTAATAGGTATAATTATACTTCAGGAAGCACACGTATAATGAATGATTTATAGTACAGTCGCGGACAAAAGATATTTTTTTACCGTGAAAAAAAGACCATAGAATATGGAAATAATGCATATACTTAATGAAAATTAATAAGAATAGCAAAATTATTTATTGCGATAATAATTAATAATAAAATTTGAACAATTAAGTATTTCCAATATTTATTCTCGAGGACGACGATGCTGATAGTTGTTTGCCAGAAATTGTCTCGTTCTCATCAGAAATGCAGGGATTATTAGTAGATATCTCTCCGTTGTGAGTGAATGGTTAACCGTTTAAAATTTTATTAGAAATATCAATTTTGTTATTTAAACTGTCTTCCAAGTTGTACAAAAAATATTGTTTGTATTTCGTGAGCGAAATCAGTATTTCATGGCGCATTCGAATGAATTTTAAGCCTCGATCTGACGATCTAGGCTAAAAATTTACATTCTTATGCGCCATTAAAAAACACTGATTTCGCACACTTAATACCAAAATAACTATTTAGTACCTAGGGAAAAACGATTACAACAAATGTTTGAATTGATGTGGAGGGTAGGTAATCCATCCAGAAAACTTGCTAGAAGTACATCAAGTATTAAATATATTCAGGACTATTTAAGTCAATTTGTTCGTCAATCAGAAATCTTATACCTGTTGATTTCTACGGCTTTCCAAAAGTTTAATTTCAATCCTCTATTATCTCCATGTAAAATATGGAAATCTTTATTAAATGAATGATTCTCATCTCGCAAATGATTGGAATAATTAGAATCTCTCCTATTGTTTATGAAGCAGCGCTCATGTGCTTTAATTCTTTTTACGAAATTTTTTTAAAATTATATTGTTATGGGTTTCAACCAAGTAAGGCTACATAAATTAAAAATTTTATTGTAGATTAATTTACGAATGACAAAACAGCAAGTTCATCTCAATAAACATTGAATTAAACATTTCAATAAGGGTGCAATACAGTGCTAAAAAAGTTTACAATCACCTTCCAGATGAATTAAAATCTATAACTTCCTTGGCCAATTATCGGAAACTAACAAAATCTCATTTTCTTGATAGACCTTATTACTCGGTAGAAGACTACTCTTCTGATAGTCCGGGAGCCCACTGTCGAAAAGTCTACGTCATAAAACTTCCGGATCATTCATGATTTATTTGAAAGGATTTATACCAAAGAATATTAAACCGTTGGTCTGCCTAAGCTCATCCTGGCGGGTCATAGTTAATGAACGTAATTTATTTGGCAAAAACTGGTACGTCACCTACGTCCGGCTGAAATTTAAACACATTATAGATAAATATCAGTTATTTGAAATTGTCTTGGTCTGCCAAGCTTCAGCCTGGCGGAAGTGCTCGGCAGACCACCCTGAAGCGGTGACAACTAGTGTCAAATTGATCGGTCTCAGTCAAGCCAGATCATAGATTGACAAGAAAGAATGTATGATAAATTCTCTCTCTGCTTGTCAGTATATAAGCTGTAAATCGCTAAAGAGTGAATTTTATTGTTTTATGTTGACTGTGATTTGTTTTGAAAAAAGCATATGAAGGTTACTCTTTGGATGTGCCTGGTTTACCACCACGCAATTTACAACTTGAGGTTGGCTCGGTAGTCATCATGATTCGGAATCTAAACCAATCAAACATATGCAATGGAACGCGTTTGGTGATAAGAAAACTGATGATCAATGTTATTCACATGACGCACTCTAAGGAAGATTCAGAGATGAAAACGTTCTCATTCTGAGGATTCCGATGATCCCAACCGATATGCCCTTTGAGTTTAAACGAATTCAATTTCCGATTCGTCTTGCATTCACCATGACGATTAACAAATCACAAGACCAATTCTTGATTGTTGATTGTCTCATTTAAGAAAATGCATATTTTTCTCATGGTCTATTGTACGTGGTATGTTCATGTGTCAAACCATTTCCTTTATTTATTCTTGCGCCTGAATAAGAAAAATAAATGCTATGCAGCATAATATATAACTTCATCATAGCAAATGACTTCCGACACGCCATTGAAATACTTGATTAGTGGTGGTAAGCCAGGCACATCCAAAGAGTAACCTTTATTTGCTTCTTTCAAAACAAATCACAGTCAACATAAAACAAAAAAATTCACTCTTTAGCGATTTACAGCTTATATATTGACAAGCAGAGAGAGAATTTATCATACATTCTTTCTTGTCAATCTATGATCTGGCTTGACTGAGACCGATCAATTTGACACTAGTTGTCACCGCTTTAGGGTGGTCTGCCGAGCACTTCCGCCAGGGTGAAGCTTGGCAGACCAAGACAATTTCAAATAACAGATATTTATCTATAATGGGTTTAAATTTCAGCCGGATGTTTTGTGACGTAGGTGACGTACCAGTTTTTGCCAAATAAATTACGTTAATTAACTATGACCCGCCAGGATGAGCTTAGGCAGACCAACGGTTTAATATTCTTTGGTATAAATCCTCTCAAATAAATCATGAATGAACCGGATGTTTTATGACGTAGACTTTCGGACAGTGGGCTCCCGGACTATGAGCATTGATTGATCAATATTGCTAAATTGAATAGCACAGATATCAGCTTCGTTAAAAAAAATTTGACACTTACTCGCGGTTCTATAGTTGATAATTTAAAATTTGTATTTATTTTGTATGAAAATGTGATTTGATGTGTTTTCATTTCTGAGTTTCACATTGTTTAGTTCTTAGATTTTCTCGCTTGATGTGTTTTTGTTTCTATATTTTACATTTCTTAGTTATACGCTTCGTCGATAAATTGTACAACTTTAAAGACAATAAAGCATATTTTGATTTGAGTTTTTAATCACGATGACGAATTGTGGAAAATTTCTCGCCAATCAGGGAAATTAAACTGTATTTCCTAATTCATTTTCTTGGCATTTTCATTCATTACTTACCTGTCTGAACTTGATGACGTGAAAAATAAAGACCGATTTCTAAGGTGTTCGTTTGTACATTGCGAAAACTGGTGGGAAGAAGTTTAACACGAAAAGCTTATATTCAACGGCTCCTGTTGACCCGTTTTTGCTGACGTCATCGAATTCCATGAGCGCCGCACGATGCCTGGGGGTGAGAAATTGCTGCACCGACCTACCCCAACGGCAACAGTGTTGTCGGTTGTAATGAATCTCACTTACATGCAGGATAGGAATCTTCTTTATCATTTAATGATATTATCGTTCACATTTCAGTCCTCATGCATTCCAGCATAGTGAACGTTCATATTGAACTTGTGGCTCCGTAGTTCAGTGGTCAGTGCGTCGGACTACTGAACAGAAGGTCGGTGGATCGAATCCCGGCCGAACCAACGAATTAATGCGGAGACACCTCTCGGATGGCAAACCACCGAGAAGTATTCTGCCTAGTAAAGCCAAACACGTTCGGACCGTCTTTGAACGATAGGTCCCTTCTATTCGTGTATCACGCACAACACGAATAGTTGTAGAGAGGTCGCTTACGCCTGAAACCGGGTACGGCACCGGAAGAAGAAGATATTGAACTTGCATTTGAATTTTTCATGTTCAAAGATTGTACATTTCGTTGCAATCAATAGAAGTTATTGTGCTACGCTGACAAAGTACATTTAAATTTTGGATCGATTGAGCTGATACATGATGTATTGGTAAACATATTAAATCAATGATTTATAGAAACAATTTAGACATTTGTTAACTAAAGACAAGAATAAAGCAATTAACCTTCAAATAAATGGTTCGTTATGTTCGGAACCCAAAGAATTAGCTTCAGTCTTTAGTAAATATTTCTCAAATATAAGTAGACGTAGCTTAATGGATTTTTATGGTAACTCACTATCGCATTCTTGTACTGTCTCGCGAATGGCAGATAATACTTTTTTCTTTCTACCTGTGTTAGACGCTGATGTGTTTGATGCCATAAGACTTCTCAAAAATAGTAAAAGTTCTGGCATGGACTCTGTTTCTACAAAACTAGTAAAATATATTTCCAAGGTCATTTCTAAACCATTGTCTTACTTGATGAATTTGTCGATCTCTTCTGGCATATTTCCTAACATGTTTGAGACAGCTACTGTTATACCTGTACATAAGAAAAATGATCCTCTTGAAATAGCAAATTATCGACCGATTTCAATCTTAAGTGTCTTTTCTAAAATTATGGAAAGAATTGTATTCGACCGAATGATGAAATATTTAAAAGGTTCAATAGGATTGCCAATTGTCAACATGGTTTTAGGGCTGGCATATCCACTGAATCAGCTGTGGTTGGATTTGTTGAATTTATTTATGAATCTTTAGACTCTGGTTTGTATGTTGCAGGGATATTTTTTGATCTGACGCGTGCATTTGATTGTTTGATCTATGATTTCATCCTTGATAAATTGTACAATCTTGGGTTCAGAGGCATATTTCTGAAATGGCTTGAAAGTTATATATCTAATAGGCGCATGGCAGTTAGAATTCAGGAATGTTGGTCTGCAGAGGAGTGTACTGACTTGGGAGTTCCCCAGGGCTCCGTGTTGGGTCCCCTACTGTTTATGTTATTCATTGATGACTTACCTAATCATGTGGGGGCTGACGGTATAACTTTATTTGCAGATGACACATCGATTGCGGTCACCGCACGGGACCCTGAGGAGCTCCTTGGTAAATGTACACTTCTAATAAATGAATTTAATGCCTGGTGCCAATCAAATGCTCTGATGTTGAACATCAGTAAAACCGAGTGTCTGTATTTCAATCAACACACTTTGGATCGAAAATTGTTAATTCCATTTAAAAATGATAAAATTGTATCCAATACTTATGTAAAATTATTGGGAGTTTTCCTTGATCAAGATATGAAATGGTCTGTACATATAGATGCGTTGACTAAAAAATTGAATTCAGCGTTCTATGCAATGATCTGTTCATTGCATCAACGATTGTTTGCATCTTAGTTATGTGATGGAAGTTTATTATGCTTTAGTTTACAGCCATATTACCTATAATATTCTACTTTGGGGTAATTCAGCTGATAGTCGTAGAATTTTCATTTCACAGAAGCACATATTACGAATAATTTTCAATCTGAAACCACGCGACTCTTGTAGGCTTTTATTTATTGAGAAGAAAATTTTGACTACTCCTTGTATTTATATTTATAAATGTCTGATACATGTTAAACTCCATGAATCAGATTTTACAAAGTTAAATAGTTTCCATGATTATAATACTAGACATGCAGAATTGTTGTTCATACCTAAGCATAGTACGGCTAGGTTTGAAAAATCACCAGCCTATCAGTGTATCAAATTGTATAATCACTTACCGCTAGGGCTTAAGAGTCTTGGCCTTACCAGGTTTAAGAAAGTTTTAAAGTCGGTACTTCTCAAGAAAGGATATTACAGTGTTAGAGAGTACCTAGCTGATAAATTTATTTTGTAATATTAGTTTAACCTGACATGTCCAATACATTACAAAATGTCAAAATGGATGTAATAAAATTATTATTATTATTATTATTATAAAATAAGCATGAAACTTCACCTTCTTCAGATGCTTAATGCACACTATATTTCTCCGTTATATCGAATACAAGAAATAAATAGATGACAAATTGTGTAGCAAGGGTAAATAGAAGGATGGTTACAAATAATTAATAAAATAGGAAAAACCCATTATAAACTGCTAGTCCGGTAGTAGTTCGGTAATTTTGAAAAGATCCAGAAAGGGGCTTGCAGTATCATCAATTTGGCTATTCAATAGGATAACTGTTTTTATTTTAATCCATGAAAATCAGACATTCAATTTTGACTTTAAAATATTTTATTTTTTACTTGAATATTATTTGTTGATTTTACCTTAGATACGGTTGTTATAAATACACTCATTATGTCCTAGGGCATAATGAGCAGGCATAATGGATCATAACGCCCGCTAATTGTACGAGGAGAAATGAAGCAACTTCCTTTGATTAAATACTTCATAATCGTTGTCGTATACGACTCTGGATTTCTCCGGCAATGAATTATTCGCAGCTTTGGCTGCATTTTCTATATTCTTGGGTGAATTCATTTCCATTTTCATTATTTTTATAAGACTACACAAAGAAAGCATTCACTAAATATGATGACAAAATTCACATACGTCAAAATATCAACAATGCCTACTATGAGAAGGAACATGGAAAGTATAGGAGCAATGAGCCGATTTTGAAATCGATTTTTCATTATAATGAAATAATTTTTTCGTGAAAAATAAAATCTTGTATGCACCACGTGCGTTACTAGATCCTAACGCTCATCGGGCGTTAGGATCTATATAACGCACTTGGTACATAAATAACTATAATGTTGAAAGTAAGGGAGTTTTAAACTTAATTTCCTAGAATCATTACAGATAAATAAATACAAACATTGAGGTCTCCTATTGAATCGCCAAATTGACCATACTACAAATCCCCTTCTGAATCTTTTCAAAATTACCGAACTACCTGACTAGCAGTTTAAAATGGGATTTTTCCTATTTCACTATTTATTTCTAACCTTCCTTTTATTTACCCTTTCTACAAAATTTGTCGTCTATTTATTTTCTGTATTCGATATAACGGAGAAACATAATTAGTTTGCATTTACCACCTGAAGAAGGTGAAGTTTCACCGAAACGTGCGTGATGCCTATTTTAGTTAATGAATGTCTAAATTGTTTTTATAAAGCATAGTTTCAAAAGTATATTTTTATTATCACTACGAATCAGAGCAAGTTACTTCAGGTATATGTAAAAGTCATTTTGATTTTTTTTTTCTGAACTTCGACAATTTCTGCACTTTTTAATTGTTTTCACACCTGCGCTTATCAAGTATTTTGTTGTTCCCAAATTGAACAAATTAAAGTTTAGAATTTAATGGTGATATCATTTGTTCAGGTTCGAATTTAACATTATGTAAAAACTATTAATACTCAATAAGATCAAATTATTAAGATAATTTATTCTTCAAATAAAAGGTCACATGTTAGTAAGGTTTTTCAAGATCAGTCATCATGCCCATTGTCACACGTTATGACTATTTCATCTTCAGAAATTCCACACTTAAATACTTTTTAACTTTTCACTACATTTAATGGACGCAATGAGACGAGGGCTACAGTTTGATATGTTATAAACTAGAATAGCCAGAATGAGACGCCCATGTACTGATTTTGCTGGTTCTACAACTTACTAAATCTGCTACCAAGAAAAATATTACACTGGACCTAACCGCCCATGAATATGTGGAAATTAAATTAGAAACTGTAATTTCGATAACTATGAAAAACACTGGATAAACCTTCAGATGTATCGCGACTACCATAAAACACTACTACCTGGACGACTATAATAGCTATTTATGCCATCAGTTACGAAATGCCTAATTTTGTGTAACGCGTGAGATTTTTGCGGAACGAACGAAGTGAGTTTCGCAAAAACTCACAAGTTACACAAAATTTCATTTCGTAACGTATTGCATACAAGATTTTTTCTAATTTTGAAGAAAGTAATAAAAAAATAAAATTTAATATAATTGATAAAATTTGGAAAACATAAATTTAGTTTGTTGCCGTTACTTCATGTTAGTTGTCAGTTTGACATTTTATAAAAAAGTCTAGACGGAAGGTTTTTAGCGAGATTGATATATTTTTAGTTTTATTTTTAGAAATTAGTGATTCAAGTTCTGAAGAGCTACCAAGCGATATTGAAGAGGCAGCAGGTAATGCTCTATTATCAGTAATTCCCAAAAAGTCAAAGGCAGTTTATGATTTGGCATACAAAAAATTTGTTACGTGGTGTGATGAGAAGAAAATTAAACATGTTAATGAGAAAGTTTTACTTGCATATTTTGAGGGTAAGAAAGATCTAAAAGTTTCCACATTATGGACACTTTACTCAATGTTAAGGTCTGAACTAAATCTGAAAAGGAATATTGATATTAAAAAATATACAAATACAAAAAAATTGCATAAAGTTTTACTTTATGCAACTAGATACAAAAAGTAAGACGTTTCATAATGTCAATCAGTTTTAAAAAGTGTCACTTTATATGTCAAAATTAGAAAAACTTATTTTGCCATGATAGAAATAAAAAATATTAGCAACAAAAATTCTTATTCATTAGTCAAAATATTAATATCACTAAACTGAAACTACATCAATTTCGAAGTGATTCTTTTATTTGAACTTTAAGAATGAGACCGAAATATTCGCTCAACTCAATGTCAAGTATGTGTGTATTGTACCTATATGTGAATCAAATACATATCTCGTTCACGATGTGATTTCTCAATCAAGATGTTTATCATGTACTTCATATTTTATAGGCTCTGATAAGAAAAACAAAAGTTTGTCAACTTTTTATAGATATGTGCTAGTTTCACCTCTTCGTCTTTTGATAAGACTACAAGTGTTTCTGATTGTTTTACAAACTGTAATAATTATAAATTAATCAAAAAAAATTATTGCTTTTAAGTAGCTACTGTCGGATTAATGTTATCTTGAACGTTATTGTTTGAATTCTTATATTTTCCGATAACTCAAATGGTTTTTCTTCTCTATATGAGTCGAGATTATATAAATTACATGTTGTTCAAATGAACATGAAATGCTTCTACTCGACGGTCATGGTTATTTTATGTTTTGTTGGAAATTATGTTTAAATTGTATAACAAAAAATGTATGATACCATTTTTACCCCAAGGAGAAGCTAAAGGGGTTATAGTCTCACGACAAAAAGTTGGGATCTGGTCCGATTTTAAAAATTCCAACGGATATCGATAAAACACATATGATTTCATAAGGGAATTTTCTCCATTTTTCCCCACGAAGAATAAAAAATATAACGTTTTTTAGATAGGCATTATGACATGCACATGCGCCGAGGGGTTTTATCATTCCTAGTGCTACGCAGTAGGATGTCCGGATTTTTCAAATAATATTTAGTGTATTCCATATACCCTAACTCAATTCATTTGATTTCGGATAAGAGTAAGAACTATCAACACTGGATACCAGATTAGGTATGTGAAAACCCAAAATGTCCTACTCGTACGAGAAATATTTTTGGAATTTGAATGTTTATAGAGAATTACTTCGGGCATTCATGAGTTATTTTTCACAAATTGAAATATCAAGAAAAGAAAAACCATTTTTAAAAATATATTATTTGTTTATGAAATGTATAATTATATATATATATATATATATATATATATATATATATATATATATATATATATATATATATATATATATATATAGGGTAGCCATATTTTTGGTGAGTGAAACCAGGACACATTGATGTGGGATGGCCTTATGGGGAGTCTAGGTGTATTCCTCCGTATTCCTCCCCGCTGTAGAGCGAGGGGTCCGGAGGTCCTCTGCTGGAATTTTTTTTAAAAACCTGAATCAAAATGTTGGGTTTTAAGCTTTCTTTAAACCTTCGCAAGTGAAGGAAGGGGGATCTGGGACACTGAGTTATTAGTTCTACACAACTTTTTGAAATGAAAGAAATGTTCTGCATAAAAGTGTGTATTTTTTACTTTTTAATGATAATTTTCCGTAGTCTACCATTTAAAATGAAGTGTTAATAAAATAAAATATGAAATACTTCATAAAATTGTTCAATTGAACTTTTTATTTTTTGTAAAACTAGAACTTTTTGTCTAACTACAAAAATAATATAATAATACTTATTTATGTCAAACTAAAGAAACAATTATCTAATAAGTTGACAATGTTAATCTTTACCTTCATAACCAAGCGCTCATTTCTATATATATATATATATATATATATATATATATATATATATATATATATATATATATATTCAGAAAGGAGAATGATATAAGTCCATTTGTTGTTCAGTAAAAGATAAGAATTCTTATACCTGTTGATTTCTAGGGCTTCCCAAAGGTTTAATTTCTTCTCCGTGGCGGAGAGGTTATAGGTAGCGCTATGCCGTCTTCGTTGACGGAGTTGGTGGGTTCGATTCCCACCGTATTCCTGGGTGTTTGTGTGCGTTCTGAGTTTTCAGTTCCCCTCATTTTGTAATTTGGTGGCTAATGTCCATAGATGAAGAAGCCAAATTGTACGGGGGTCGGGCGGTGTGAGAGGGCACACGTCGCACCTCTTTTTTCACAAAAAAAAAAGATACCAATATTTCACTAATCGTGAAACGCCGAGTCATACAGTCAAATATAATAACCGTAAAAATCAAACATGTGTTTTCCTAGTAATATTGTTATGGGTTTTAACCAAGTAACGGCCACATCATTTCAAATTATATATATATATATATATATATATATATATATATATATATATATATATATATATATATAATAATTTTTATTAACCTACTGTGAAAAAGACATAATTTAAAGTAATTACGAATTTGTTCATTTGATGAGTATTCTGCAGTAACGATATAGAGTTCTATAAAGATGATATCGGTTTCTACGAATTTAAATGGCACCAATATTATTTTTATCATCATGCTTTCCAGATCAACTTCTCATGATTAGTAAGGATTAAAAAGATATTAAGATTGTGGTAGACATTCGAATATTGATTACATATAATCAATCACTAATTCCACTCAATTGCTTCGATATCAGCCATGTTCAATGTCAAAAAAATATTTCACTGATTTTCGAAACAATTCATAAATTATAAATACAGATTTTTAAGATCACCGTAAACGAACGTAAGTGTTGAGTTTTATATTGATAGTGAACTAATAAAGTAATAAAGATACCCTCCTGTGAAATATTTAATGCTCAAGAAAATGAATAATCCAGGTTCTTTAAAAAATGTAATAAAATTGTGTGGAAATTGTAGTGAAATTTTTTAGCCGTTGTAAACTACATATATGATGAATTCTAAAAGCAATTCCGATCAGATGTTGTTATTATTATAGTTTTGAAAAATGAATTAAGATGGATAAATTGTCATGATGAAAACTAATAAAATTGTATGTGTCAGCTTTCATAATTTTATCAGCTTCAATCACTTAATAATCTTGTGAATTGTCCACAAATATAAGTATCACTACATATAAATAAATAAACTACACTCTGAAATCAAAACACAAGTTAACGGTTAGGTTGCTGTTGTATTTGTAGTATCATATATAAATATATATATATATATATATATATATATATATATATATATATATACCTATATATATATATATATATATATATATATATATATATATATATATATATATATATATATATATATATATATATATATATATATATATATATATATATATATATATATATATATATATAAATACTAGCTGACCCGGCAAACGTTGTTCTGTCATATAAATTATTTTTATCTATCTATTCATCTATCTGACGATGTATATCTACCCATCTAACTATCTATCTATCTTTCTAGATAGGTATTTTTAATACAACATCATAAAAAAATAAAAATAAATAATTTATGAAAATTTTTGTGGTTTATCAATCACTTAGGGGTATGAAAAATATATTAGGACCTATTCTTAGACCGACTATTGCTATTTTCGATTGTCATTTTGCAACCCTATTGCGGATCTGTGGATGAAATTTAAAAAAATTGAAATCGCGATGTACAATAGGACTTGATCGTAGAAGGGTAAAAAATGTAGAGTAATATAAATTTTTTATTTTAAGTCATGACAAAATGAATATAAAAATCTTGGCAAAAAAACTATAGTTTATAATTGACAAATAAAAAATAGGGGTTGATTGTATAGGAGTGAAAATTTAGGGTTGTATGTATTTTAGAATGCTGTAACATAAAAAAAACAGAGCAGAAAATTTTGTCTGAAAAATAAAAAATAAAAATTAAGGGGAGGACCATCCTAAACTTCAAGAGGGATGAAAAACAGATTTTGTGCGATTCTCAGACATAACCGATATGCATACAAAATTTCATGAAAATCATTCGAGCCATTTTGGAGGAGTTCAACAAATAAAAAATAGGAGTTGATCTTAGAGGGGTGAAAATTAAGGGTTGTATGTATTTTTGAATGTTGTATCATTAAAAAAATAGAACAGAAAATTTTTTCTGAAAAATGAATATAAAAAATTAAGGGGTGGACCACCCTTAACTTTTAGGGGGATGAAAAATAGATGTTGGCCGATTCTCAGACCTACCCGATAAGCGCACAACATTTCATGAGAATCGGTGGAGCCATTTCGGAGGAGTTTAACTTCTAACACCGTGACACGAGAATTTTATATATTAGATATATATATATATATATATATATATATATATATATATATATATATATATATATATATATATATATATATATATATACCTATACATGCATCAACTGTTGTCGGTATACCCTTATATAGGCGGCGTAAACTCCAACAATAATTTTAATAACATTTAATAAAATATAAAAGGTAAATGCAATTAATCAAACGTACATACATACATACGGTAAATAACAGAAAACTGTTCCTTAATTAAATTAATAACAATAATGCAATAAACCGCATCCACGTGTTTTTCAGGTTCTCTTTCTTTTTTATTCATTGCCATTCAAATCATTATTTTTTATATCTTTCAATATTTCATTAACTTCAATCACTTAATAATTTTGTTTCTTGTGCGCAATTATAAGTATCACTAGATATTAATACCTATAAATGCATAAACTGTAAAGGAAACGGAAACACACGTGTTTCATTCCTCCCTGAAGTATGTGTCAGGGAGGCGGGCAGCTTGAGTTTGGGATTAACTCCTTCAGCCAGATCAGAGGATACACTTGTATGTACAACTGCATTAAGGATAGGGGAGACGGGATATTTATAGAACATAGGAAGTGTGGGTAGGGTTCAGAGCAGTGACTTACATTACGGCCCCGGGGTTTGAACCCGAGACCTCCCAAATACTATCCAGCGTACGCTAAGTACTCGACTAACTAGCTTGGTGAATAAACTGTTGCCGGTACACCCTAATATATGCATCAATTTGGATAACCCGTTTCAATAACTAGTCCTTTAGGTATTTTCTTCAGAAGCAGTTATATCTAATATTTCTTCGGATATGTATAAGAGAAAAGTATTTTCCATATTTATTTCTTAATCCAATTTGCCAGATGGCGTTCGTATGATAGAAATTGCAATAGCATTATATGTACACTGCGCCGCAAATTTAACGCATAGCTCAAATATTCTCTAAGTTTTGACTGTGAATATTTCCTCAGCCGGTAATCTGATTTGATTAATTTTTTCACCAAATTGTAGCTCCGTTCTTTGAAAAGATTCAGCAGACACTGATATATCAGAAAAATAAAATAAACTTATTGTGCAGGGTGATTAAATAGTAACAGGTTTTCTTCGTCAAAGTTTAAACCCTTCTGCGGGCAATATCGGTCAGCTCAGATAGCAAAAAAGTATATGATCTTATAGTCTCATTTCTTATAAGTGAGCTCCTTTTTCAATCGCCTGTTTATCTCGAGCCGTTCGAGAGATATTCATGTTTTTATGATCGCTCACATTTATCGCATGAAATTTTTTAAAACTCTTTCGTTAATTTGCGAAGAAGGCTGTGCATACAAGATTTCATTACAAGTTGACAATTGTGCTTATTTGGTTTCGTAGGTCCTTCCATATCACAAGCCCCCTTCCGAATTTTTCAAAATTACTGAACTACCTCACTAGCAGTTTAGAATGGGTTTTTTCTATTGTAGTACTAATTTGTAACCATCTCTCTGTTATTTACCCTTTCTATACAATTTTTCATCTGTTTATTTTTCGTCTTCGATATGACGGAGAAACAAATTTAGTTTGCCTTTAGCATCTTAAGAAGGTGAGGTTTCACTGAAACGTGCGTCAAGCATTAGTTTATTTAATAAATATGTAATTTTTTTTTATAAACCATTGTTTTAATATTTTTATTAATTTACGTCATATATTGGCCCAATCAATCCAAAATAAACAAATAAACAAAGTTCCCAATTTGTAATGAAACTTTGTTTGCACAGTCTTCTTCACAAATAAACAAAAAGTTTTAAAAAATTTCGGGCGAAAGAACTGAGCGGTCATAAAAACAGGAATATCTCTCAAATGGCTCAAGGTGAATAGTCGATTAAAAAAACAAATTATTCAGAAGACATGCGATTATAATACCGTATATTTTTTTTCTGCCTGAGCTACCCGATATTGTCTGCAGAAGGATTTAAACTTGGATGGAGAAAGCATGTAATTATTTAAACACTCTGTACACTCAGTTCGTCTTATTTTTTCGATAATCTTGTGACTATTGAATTTTCTCAAAGAAAGGAGATACAATCTGGTTAAAAAATCATTCAAATCGGATCACCGGCTAAGAAAATATTCACAGTCAAAACTTAGGGAATATTAAAGCTATGCGTTAAATTTTCGGCGCAGTGTATCATTTTTAATATTTTGTTATAATAAACATACCTAGTAAAATACAGTTTTGTTTAAATTAATCGATATTTATCATCATAATTGATGATATTCTATAACATATTTAATACCTAGTTGTGTAATAGGTGCATTTGAACATGAATAATATATCATCCATAGTTTGCCTATCAAAAATACGTAGTAGCTCAACAACTAGCAGTATTGAAGGTTAAGTTCATTCATATAAGGTTAATTCCTATAGGCCAAAAAATTAATAGATATATACAAGAGGAGATCCCATATCCTATACATTCTCTACTCAGCCAACTTGAATTTTTCATCTCCTTTCATTCGCCCAAAAAACGTGCGTATGAAAAAGCGAATGAGACGTAATGAACAGAGATTACAGCCAGAAGTACTTTTCATCTCCTAGACCCTTCCCATTCTATACGTGAGGCGTATAAGCTTTAAAAATAAAATTGTATACTCGGAAAAAGGTCCTTCAGAGTTGTTCGTAATGATGAATACAATTCTGGGCTAGGGAACAGCGTAGAAAATGGAAAATCAGGTTAGTAGTTTCGAATCCAACCAGCCTTTAACGCGTAATTTTCTTTTAAAGTTCGGAAACCCATCTATGACTGGTGCAAATTTGGTTGGATGCGAATCGATAAAGAACACTCTCACATTACTCACTAAATTTGCTCGCAATATAAATTATCATACCATTTCTCAATTGTTCTATATAAGAGATATAGGTACATATTACATTTTCGTACGTAAGTATGTAAGAGCTAATGTATTTTAAACTTCTTCACACGATAGAGGAATTTTGGAGCAATAAGGTTGAAAGTTTGTAAGTAGGTAGTTTCGTATGCATGGTATCTTGGATGGGATTGCTTTTGGTACGAATTGGTTGGCGGGTTGATCCCCTGTAGGACGAAATAAATCTTGTTTACACGATAAATATAAAAATAATATTAGTGGTTTTTCTAGACTTTCAAAGAGCATTTGAGACTATAGATAGGACCTTTTTGATAAAAAAATTACGTAAAATGGGACTGTCGGGAAATGTCATAAAATGGTTTAGTTCCTATTTAGAAAATAGATCTCAAAAAGTTAAATTTAATAATTCGATATCGACATCTAGAATTTTTGAATATGGAGTTCCACAAGGAACGGTGTTAGGCCCTCTATTGTTTATTTTGTATGTAAATGACATTGTTAAATATGTAAGAAATTCTGAGATCTCAATGTTTGCCGATGACACAATTCTTTATGTAACGGGCGAGGATATTACATTTATGTCACAATCACTGCAAATTGACTTAGATAAGTTATATATATGGTTATGCGACCACAACATGAAAATTAATGTTAAAAAATCAAAATTTATGATTGTTGGCAGTGAATACAAGATAAAAAATTTGAGTGAAACTGACCTAAAAGTAAAAATTAATGCAGAAGTAATTGATAGAATAGATAAAATGAAGTATCTTGGCATAATAATTGACGAAAACTCAAATTTAAAAGCGCAAGCAGAGTACATTGCAAATAAGATGTCAAAAAAAATTAGCCTTTTATACAGATTAAGAAGTAAAATTGATATGAACACAACCTTATTATTGTTTAAGACATTGACACTACCTCACATTGATTATTGTTCGTCACTTTTATTCAATCTTCAAAAAAATTGTATTGATAGATTGCAGAAAATACAAAATCGGGGTATTAGAGTAGTACTAAAATGTAACAAAAGTACACCTATTAAAAATATGTTGTCAGCATTACAATTAATGAGTGTGAATCAAAGAATAACTTATCGAACATTAGATTATATATATATATATATATATATATATATATATATATATATATATATATATATAATATATATAGGATCAAACAAAGAATGTTACCTAATTATCTAAGAGAAAATTTGCAGTTTGTTAGTGAATACCATGATTATCAGACCAGACATCGAAACGACTTTCAAATAGATACCTATAGGACACATAACTGTTAGTTGATAATAGCTTTGTGCTAAATAAAGATTATTATTATTATTATTATTATTATTATATTATAAAGGAAGCAAATTTGGAGCAATATAGTTGAAACTTTGTGAGTAAGTAATTTCGTGTGATATCTTGAATGGTGTTACTTTCGGTACCTATTGACCCTCCAAATAAAGAAATAAATCTTGTTTACGTGATATATAGCAAAATTTTGGAGCAATAGGTTCGCAAAATGGTAGATAGATAGTTTCTTATGATATTGGATGGAATTGGTTTTGGTGCGAATTGGTTGGGGGTTGACCCCCCAGGGGAGGAAATGAATCTTGTTTACACGATAGAAGGCGCAATTTTGGGACCATAGGGTTGACACTTTGTAGGTGGGTAGTTTCGTATGATATCTTGTATAGTATTCTTTTCGATGTAAATTGGTTGGGGTTGACCTCCCGGAGGAGGAAATGAATCTTGTTTACCCGATAAAGGGCGCAATGTTGAAGTAATAGGGTCCAAAGTTGTTAATCTAAATAGACGGAAGGCAAGTTCGAATTTGGAAAAAAAAATTTTATTGAATAAGTAGGTTTTTCAAACTGGATACTGTATGAAAACCTGCTTTTCTGATGCAGCTTGCTACAAAATAGTAAAATAATATCTGCTATAAACAATGAAACATGTCTATCCATACCTATATGGAAAATATGGCAAACATTGTGTGGGTAAATAAATATTGTTCTTCTTGGAAACGTTTAGGTTGCTAAGCTTTGAAACATTTTTTTAGTCATTGCAATCGATTGATATGTGATATGGATGATTGTCTAATAAAACCAAAACGGCCTGTCTATCATTCTTTTGAAATAGCCATTTCGATGGTTCATCAACATTCTCAATCTAAGGATTTAATGGAGGTGCTATAGCGGTCGATCGTTATTTCCTTAGCTAGATTTCTGTTATATATATATATATATATATATATATCAGATTTTCAAGAAAATCGAACTATGGAAATGATAAAAGATACCTCCTAGCATATCGTGTTCAAGTAATAGAAGTTCAAAACTGAATTGAAATAAATGAAATTGCTTTATAATTTCGTGGTGATATAATGTTGTTTACTGTATGCGTTCTTATATTAGTTACATTAACTATTTCCAAATCAAAGTTGTTTCATTTATTCAATACCTGCCATTTTCTCTTTAAATTTGAAATTTCGACAAAATTTCAAAGCACACCATTATATATTCAACTAATTTATTATCGGAAAACAAATGTTCTGTCTATAAATTACTGTACTGATTATATCTGCGGAAAGTTTTGCCCCACAACAACATAAGTAAGAGGAATAAATGACGACTTTTAATTAAATGAAGATAAACACACAGTTTCACTTGCCTAAGCTATTAACATAAAATACATATTCTGTCTAATGCTTTTGTTATGAAGATAGGGTTGAATGATTTTCTATTTTTCACTTGTATATTATTTGTTGATTTTACCTTAGACACGGTTGCTATAAATACACTCATTATGCCCTAGGGCGTTATGAGCGGCATTATGGATCATAACGCCCGCTCATTATACGAGGAGAAATGAAGCAACTTCCATTGATTGAATACTTCATAATCCTTGCCATATACGACTCTGGATTTTCCGGCAATGGATGATTCTATGATATTCTTGGGTAAATACATTTTCATTTCCATTATTTCTATAAGACCAGAAAGAAAGCAGCAATGACATTCACTGAATATGATGACAAAAATATTCACAAACGTTAAAATATCAACAAATGACATGCCTACTATGAGAAGGAAAATGGAGAGTATAGGAGCAATGAACCGATTTTAAATTCGATTTTTCATTTTAATAAAATAATTTTTTCGTGAAAAATAAAATCTTGTATGCACCACGTGCGTTACTAAATCCTAACGCCCATCGGGCGTTAGGATCTATATAACGCACTCGGTACATACTTAAATAACTATTAAGCTAAAATCAGAAGATTATTTTGACATTATTTTGTACTTTAATGACGGACGCTGTCGTTCTATATATGTGTCAATGATGAAAGAAAAAGAAAATAAGAAATATTTCACGCGACCTTAACATAATAGCGCCTCCCGGACCCTTTAATCCTCTTCCCTACGGCAGGAAAGTCCTATTTAGTAAAATCAAGGGGTTTTCGTTCCCAAATATAGCTCCACGCATGCGTTACCCACAGTCATGGCCGCTTACGCCACAATCATAGCATTCTGTGTCCTCCTGTCAGCTAGTTAGTTCAATATTATCGAGGTCTTCAGCGTGTTACATGTTCCATTGCAATGAAACACGATATATCGTAGCATTCAAGACTACTGAAAGAACCAATTTTAGAATTTGATTGTCGAGTACAATGAACCAGTGAAACGCCGGTGTAATCTGTATGCGCAGGTTCCTAACTTACCTTTAATTTTCGATGAAAACGTTGTAGATATATAAATTTGACGATGAATGCCGTGGAAAAACTCGGGGATTCATCATATTGTATCCCCTGCGTGACCGTTCTCCATGAGACGAGTAAAATGTGACTTTCCCGGTTGTGTTGATATCACAAGAACAGTGTTGCAAGATTTGTTTAATTCAAATCTAACCCATTTTAATAATACGAGAATGATATAGAGAAATTGAGCATTTTGTTAATAAATTCCGTGATGCGAAGTGAATAAACGTAACGGTTGTTTTGTAATCAAGATTTTAACATTGCTACAACTTTTTGTGTGCCAGTGCTTTATTTTTAACAACACGTGTACTTCGTGTACTTCAGAATGAAATTCCTGTAATAATTCCGGCGTCAGTCAGGTTCACTTCACGAAATGATTCAACGAAATCATAGCTACATTTATCACGTTGTTCTAGTTGTTGACACTATCTTTTTTAAGTAGTTTAACATATTCATCGAATGAAGGGGACACGAAGAGAAAGTGTGTGGGAATTGATATTCGACTGTTGCACTCGGCAATTAGTTTGGCGCTGCATAGAGGAAAATTAATGATCATGGAAAATCAAGCCAGCTCGATATAATTGGAGTATAGAACCTATACATCCAATTGTGCAAAATGTTACGGCCTAAGTAATTCGAAGAACCGAAAGAGTGATTTTGTACTTAACCTATTAGCAATATTTTTAAGAATATAGATAAAATTTTGATAGAAAATTAAGATTTTTCAAGAATTCTACTCAAGAGCTCTACTTAAGATTATATAGACTGTTTATAGAAGTTATTATGGGACGAATTTATATTCCTACGATACAACTACTTTGAACCAATTTATCAAATTTTCTAGAATAAAAATTGGGAAAAGTTTAACAATGGTATTTTGAAATAATATATGGCACACAAGTAGCTTGCAATAAATCTAACTTTTAACAAGAAGTATACAAAGAATAGAAAAACTATATTGTTCAACCTTTTTTATGGTTAGGAGATATTTTCTACTTTATAAATAGTGAATTAGGATAACAGAGGATGCATATCATTGAACAGCTTCAATAGAGTGATCATAATTCAGAAGACATATTTAATGAGGTTTTGGCAATTTTCTACCAGTTAATTCCAAATCAACCCATAGAATTTCTAGTGTGAATTATGTTGACTAATAGTGCAGTTTTTCGACAATAAATCGAATAATGCTCACGCTCCTATTTTTTTTATGGTCTTTAATTCGTGGTTTGAGAAATCCTGTTTTTCAACCTTCAGCTACTAAAACAAATTCAGAAGCTTCTGCTTCTTCGGGATACGAAGTTCCTACTCCTTCTCCTGAACCTGAAGCTCCAACACCATCACCAGAAATTGATCGGAGTCGTACCGAGGAAGAAGGAGAGGAAGAAGATTCAGTCCCTTCATCACCAGATAGAGAATTTTTAAGCGAAATGAGCTCTTTCACACGTATATCGAATGATAGTCGAGGCAGATACTCGGCATTTTCCCGCGATTCCTCGGTTGACGTAGGAAATGAGTCGAGACCTTCAGTAACAAGTATTTCGTCATTTTCTACATCATCGCGTAGATATGAAATTGTAGGTCAACGTTCTATGGACTCGAGAGCAAGTGTTTCTAGTTTGTGGTCTTCTGATTTGAGTTCGAGAAGAGACTCTGAGGCTATTCCTGAACATGAGGTAGATTCTAGCGACAGATCTTTTGCTTCAGCAACTAGCACTGCATTAAGCTCGGATGGATCGAGGAGATATTCTGAAGGTGTAGGAAAATTCAGAAGATCCTCTTCCAGGTCATCTCAAATAAGGAGGCATACGAGAAGATTTCCTTTGACAAATGATAGGAGAAGGACTACTGGAAGGTGTGTGTAAATGTATTGAACGATATAAACCTCATAACTAAATATGAATACAATCAGAGTTATAATGTAGTTTAGAACAAAACCTAATTTTCTTGAAAATCAGTTATGTGAATACACAATTATTTTTCATTGACGAGATGTGCATTCAATTGAAAAAACAAATGATTCCCTTACTAACTCAATGTTGATGAGATATTAAATGTTTATAGATTTCAAGAATGTTTACGTGGTGATGTATTATAAAATTTAATGCACATATAAGTGGTATTTATTCGGATAATGTTAGAGGATGATTGCGAAATGAAATCGGTGAATATTTCTAGTATGATTGAAATTTTCAATGTGTTTAAATATAAATAGAATACAACAATAACTATACAATTCTGGTGCCGTTATGTCTTTTTCGTAATCCCATACTGTTATTTTGATTTAACGGTATTCAGATGACAATTGAAAAGTCAGTGTTAACGGCCGCCGGCCGTTATGAAATCACTTGTTCAAATATTTTTTTCAAAACATCATTCTGCTTACAATAACAACATTGAAATCTTGGTCTACAGCGAGTTGGGAGAATAAACCTCTGATTTTCATTTCGCATAGGCTAATAATACATCTTCATTAACCACCTTTACATTCTTGCTTTTAAGCCACATTTCAAAATTTTCATATTCTTTTTGATATCGCTCTTGAGTTATTTTTGGCTGTTAATCAACACTCGCTGCACTGCACATGATTCTCCCAATATTTCTAAAGGAATTTGAATTTGTTCCTCAATTTCATCAATTTCATCCATGGTCGTCGTTAAAGCGAACTTGAGAAAACAAAAAAACTGACGTTGTTTATAAAACTATCAAACTGTTCCATGACAACAGAGTGCACGACGTTTGGATTTTTCTTTAGAATTGCGAGGTACGGGGTTTTTTCTTTCTTCGGAATCAAAATATAATCTTTCAACGGGATTACGAAAAATTTTTAACGACACACGGCCGATACGCAAATAACGGATTCGGTTAGTTATAATATCCAACCTCATCCGTTATTTGCTACATATCGGCCTTGTTACGTTAATAACTATAAACGGTTTTAACATTCCGCGGCAGATTTCTCAAACCTTAATTTTGAGAACTATTTTAACCTCTGTTCATGAGCAGAGTATATCTTAGATATTTCTGAGCTATCTCCACACATGACAATACCATAACTTTATATAGATTGGACATTTTAGTAGTCGACGGTCTTAAGAATGTTTCAGTCCATTTTTCTTGACAAAAGTCACTATATTACTGTTTCAAGTGTTCTTTTAACATTCTCAATGTGTCTGGTATACATCAAATTACAATCTGAAATACACACAAATATATATATATATATATATATATATATATATATATATATATATATATATATATATATATATAATCTCTTGATAACTATTAGCAATAACAGGCTTGTTGAATCTTAAAAAACTCGATGTAAGCCTGTTATTGCTCATAGTTATCAAGAGATTAGAAATAGTTCACAGGCAACAACAATTCGAATAAATATATATATATATATATATATATATATATATATATATATATATATATATATATATATATATATATATATATATATATATATATATATATATATATATATAATAATATTTTGATACCTTTTCGACCCTTAATTTAACAAATAAAAATTAATCGGGTGAGGGGTCAATGACTATTGGTTGGTTCCTTTTTCTCATTTATTCCTCAATATTTCGTCCCTTATTTGGAGACTTTCTCAAGAGGATCTACAACATAATATAATATATTACTAAAATAAACATTAATTGAATAACACTTACAGAAGTGGAAACTAGTCACAAGCTCTAAAATTGAAAAACATTAAAACAAATATAACATCGAGAACAGACATGACACGTAGGTACTGTGTATAAAACGAAGACTGCGAAGTCAAATAAAAACAGGAGCATGTTAAAATCTTAGCGCATGAAGAAAAATATAGACGCCGATTATTTTTAGAAATGTGCCACATCAATTCCAGCGTAAATTCTGTCAATTTTAAGACCGACACTGACAATACCAGCAATATCTATTGTAATATTTTGAGACATTTGAAGAGTGATTTCATTCCACCTGTGCGTCGATCGATTTGTTTGTTTATATTTGACTTCGTACTCTTCGTTTTATACACAGTACCTACGTATCATGTCTGTTCTCGATGTTATATTTGTTTTAATGTTTTTCAATTTTAGAGCTTGTGACTAGTTTCCACTTCTGTAAGTGTTATTCAATTAATGTTTATTTTAGTAATATATTATATTATGTTGTAGATCCTCTTGAGAAATTCTCCAAATAAGGGACGAAATATTGAGGAATAAATAAGAAAAAGGAACCAACCAATATTCATTGACCCCTCACCCGATTAATTTTTATTTGTTATATATATATATATATATATATATATATATATATATATATATATATATATATATATATATATATATATATATATATATATATATATATATATATATATATATATATATATATATATATATATATATATATATATATATATATATATATATATATATATATATATATATATATATATATATATACAGGATGATTCACGGTGGATGGCACATTAGACGTTTCTGGTGAACCATACAACGGATCACTCTGAACATTCAATGGAGGACATGGTTGGACATTCTCTACCCAACTAAAATATTTTCGGTAATGCGGTGTTGCCACTTCTATTAGAAAGTAGTAGCAAGTTTGATTTTTCAAATGGAACTACCTGTATATTATATTATTTTTAGAATCTCCAACAATTTACAAACAACTTTTCATAATATTTCTCTATACCTATCTGTTACCGTTTTCGAAATAAAAATTATTTTCTTTTTTTTTCGTCGAAAATCGAGACCTCTAAAAACTCTGATATCTTTGAGCTAAGAAATACAATGATATCGAAATTTCGGTTTAAGTTTGCTGATACTTGGGGCCTTCCTACACTTCAGCCTAATCTCCGTTATTTCAATACAGGGTGGTCAAAAAATACAGTTATTTTGTTAGCTTGAAAAAGTGACTGTAAGTTGTTTATTTCAAATGGAATACCCTGTATATTATTGAAAATTCGAGAAGCTGCTAGAATTTCCGTTTTATCTATGTATAACATACCTAAACCTAACTAGTCAAGTTTCGGACTTATGAGCACTTATTTGTGAAAATGTTCCTTGAACATGGTATCCCCTTGGTATTTGCTAAGCATGTCATGATTACTATTTGACAGTTACGTTGTGACAATCTACCAATAATATCGACACTTTCATCACTTCAGAATTTAGAAATACCTTCAGAAACGATGGAAATAATTTATTCAAATGAAGTTCTTGTGAATTTGTTTATCATTTTTGTACAGTGTGATAAAATTATCAGCAGGACATGTAGAAAGTTCAATGAAATGTATCCGAATCTACCGCCAATGAACCTCAATAAATTTATACGAATTCAGAACAATTTCAAAATGTTTGGATCAACTAAATAACTTGATAGTGGAAATATTGATACAAATAATTATAAAAAAGGAAAAGAATTATGTGGAATATTTCAAAATATGTTCGAATCGCTTGCCGTTTACTTCCAAGCACTTCAAAATGCGGGTGTTGACTGATTTTGTCGTGGCAGATCTGATTTCATTCGGATCCAAAGCTTCAAATGTTTGGGTGATCCTCTGTAACAATTCTTCTCTCGAACGCACGGGTGTTTCGTAAACTTTTTCTTTAAACATTCCCCAAAAATAAAAATCTAATGGATTAAGATCGGGTGATCTCGCTGGCCAATTCCACGGTCCCAAGCGCCTTATCCACCGATCGTCAAAAAGTCTTTCTAGTTCTGCGCTCACTTCTCTTGAACAATGTGCAGGAGCCCCGTCTAGTTGGTACCAACAGTTTCGATATACTCCGAGTGGAAGTTCGGAAGATCGACGAAGTTCTCTACAATATTTTCCAAAATATTCAGGTAGCTTCTGGATGTTAATGACTCCTCGTATATCAGGTACCTCAATTTGCTGCCCATTAACATGCAAAAAACATTATAACTAAATGTTTCTTGATATCCGGCTTCTTTTGTGAAGTGAGGATCCAAACATTTTGAAATTATTCTGAATTCGTATAAACTTCTTGAGGTTCATTGGCGGTAGATTCGGATACATTTCATTGAACTTTCTACATGTCCTGCTGATAATTTTATCACACTGTCCAAAAATAATAAACAATTTCATAAGAACTTCATTTGAATAAATTATTTCCATCGTTTCTGAATGTATTTCCAACTTCTGAAGTGATGAAAGTGTCGATATTATTAGTAGATTGTCACAACGTTACTGTCAAATAGTAATCATAACATGCTTAGCAAATACCAAGGTGATACCATGTTCAAGGAACATTTTCACAAATAAGTGCTCATAAGTCCGAAACTTGACTATTTAGGTATAGGTATGATATACATAGATAAAACGGAAATTCTAGCAGCTTTTCGAATTTTCAGTAATATACAGGGTATTCTATTTGAAATAAACAACTTACAGTCACTTTTTCAAGCTAACAAAATAACTGTATTTTTTGACCACCCTGTATTGAAATAACGGAGATTAGGCTGAAGTGTCTAGCCCCCAAGTATCAGCAAACTTAAACCGAAATTTCGATATCGTTGTATTTCTTAGCTCAAAGATATCAGAGTTTTTAGAGGTTTCGATTTCCGACGAAAAAAAAAGAAAATAATTTTTATTTAGAAAACGGTAACAGATAGGTATAGGGAAATATTATGAAAAGTTGTTTGGAAATTGTTGGAGATTCTAAAAATAATATAATATACAGGTAGTTCCATTTGAAAAATCAAAGTTGCTACTACTTTCTAATAGAAGTGGCAACACCGCATTACCGCAAATATTTTAGTTGGGTAGAGAATGTTCGACTTTGCCCTCCATTGAATTTTCAAAGTGATCCGTTGTATGGTTCACCAGAAACGTCTAATGTGCCATCCCCCGTGAATCACCCTGTATATATATATATATATATATATATATATATATATATATATATATATATATATATATATATTTTATTATTATATATATATATATAAAAATATATATATATATATATATATATATAATATATATATATATATATATATATATATATATATATATATATATATATATATATATATATATATATATATATATATATATATATATATATATAGTTATGTTCAGTTACAGTTCCACCGGTGGAACATTTTTGTTGCTGTTGCTTGTTTTTGTAAATGTTCCTTAAATTTTTTTTATGTTTCGGCAACAAATGTTTCTACTTGTCACCCTTCAAGCTACGATTCCACCGGAGGAACATTTTTGTTGCTGTTCTGTGTTTCCGTAAATGTTCCCAAATGTTCTTTAATGTTCTCTAAATTTCAGCAACAAAAGTTGACTGTTTCTACTTGTCGCCGGTTTCCATTTTGAGCGGTAAACTTCAAAGGAAGATAGGAAATATTTATGAAAAAATCCTTATTGCTATCGCAATGGAAACGTATCGAGAACGCAACTAGTAAACATTCGTGTCGCAGATTTTCAGTGTGCAGTGAAGTACGAAAACGAATAAATACATAGCTACGTTTCCACCGGAGGACCATTGAGAAACATTTTTGTTGGTGTTGCTTGTTTCCGAAAATGTTCCAGAATGTTCCTTAAAATTTCTTCATGTTTCGGCAACAAATGTTGATGGTTTCTACTAAATAATATGCTACTATTGACAATTTCAGTTGCTTCAGTGGAAAAAAGAAGTTTATGTATGTTGCCATAAGTTTCTACTTTTGGCAACAAGGAGAAACATTCAGCAACCAAATGTTCCTCAATATTCCTCCGGTGGAACTGTAGCTCTACAGTCATATATACTTCAACATCACTCAGACAGGAAACACAAGAACACGTTGAATCTTCGAGTAAAATTGTTTTCAGTAACCAATCATATAAAACGATATATCATAAAGAATACATTTATCATAAGAATACAAATTGATTGAAGGAATCATTTGAGTTTTCTGTGTTTTCAATACCACCCAGGTAATTGATCATTGTGATGACTTTATTCGATATTATGCCTTTAAGTTACAGTCTCATTAGGTCAATCGAAGAATGTTTAGTTAATTTCAAAAATTTTTCAAGCTTTGTGGGTAAATAGATTTTCCAATATCTGAGAAATGCTTCACTGTTTAATTTTTTTTGCGATTCTCCTTAATATTTTATTTTTCACTTGTATATTATTTGTTGATTTTACCTTAGATACGGTTGCTATAAATACACTCATTATGCCCTAGGGCGTTATGAGCGGGCATTATGGATCATAACGCCAGCTTATTGTACGAGGAGGAATGAAGCAACTTCCATTGATTAAATACTTCATAATCCTTGTCGTATACGACTCTGGATTTCTCCAGCAATGAATTATTCGCTTCTTTGGCTGCATTTTCTATGATATTCTTGGGTAAATTCATTTTCATTTCCATTGTTTCTATAAGACCACACAAAGAAAGCAGCAATGACATTCACTAAATATGATGACAAAAATATTCACACGAATCAAAATATCAACAAATGACATGCCTACTATGTGAAAGAAATTAGAAAGTAATGAACCGATTTTAAAATCGATTTTTTATTATAATAAAATAATTTTTTCGTGAAAAATAAAATCTTGTATGCACCACGTGCGTTATATAGATCCTAACGCCCATCGGGTGTTAGGATTTATATAACGCACTTGGTACTTAAATAACTATCAAGCTAAAAACAGAAGATTATTATGACATTATTTTCACTTTAATGACCGTCGCTGTCGTTCTATACATGTGTCAATGATGAAAGAAAAAGAAAATAAGAAATATTTCACGCGACCTTAACATAATAGCGCCTCCCGGACCCGCCCGGTGGGCATTAGGATCTATATAACGCACTTGGTACATAAATAACTATTAAATTTTAATAAACCATATACTTGAATCTGTAATGAAAAGTTTTTTAATATTTGCAATAAGAATAATTTGTATATTTGATTCTTAACAAGATTTTCACGGTAGTTCCCGACTTGCCGTACATACTCTACGTTCCCACTTCTGACTCATTTCATAAATTGTGATAATTAAGCCATAAATGGGCCATCCTATTTGATCAACGCAATTTATCAGATACTTCGAGAGTTTGAATTAATCTGAATCTTATCTTCAATGTGCTCCCATCATGTTCGATGTATTGCTTGATAATATTCGCGAATATGACGTAGTCGACTGGATGCATAGTCTGTGTTTGAATCCGTTGATTATTTGGGTGCCAGATATTGGAAATGACGTTGCGAGGGACCAAATTGTTACAACGCAGGAAATCTGATGGCCTTATTTTGACAAGACGCACTCTAGGTCATTTTTATGCAAGGTATTGTGAACTATTTCTAAATGACGGAATCTAGAGTATTCATAAAAAAGAGCCATTGCATAATTTATCTGATTCGGGAGGCAAAGATTCGTAGGAGATTTCAGGATATATATATATATATATATATATATATATATATATATATATATATATATATACCTATATATATATATATATATATATATATATATATATATATATATATATATATATATATATATATACTATATATATATATATATATATATATATATATACCTATATATATATATATATATATATATATATATATATATATATATATATATATATATATATATATACATATATATATATATATATATATATATATATATATATATATATATATATATATACCTATATATATATATATATATACATACATACATATATATTAGTTCACTTCTATATTATTTGTTGATTTTACCTTAGATACGGTTGCTATAAATACACTCATTATGCCCTAGGACGTTATGAGCGGGCATTATAGATCATAACGCCCGCAAACTGTACGAGTAGAAATGAAACAACTTCCATTGATTAAATACTTCATAATCCTTGTCGTATACGACTCTGGATTTCTCCGGCAATTAATTATTCGCAGCTTTGGCTGCATTTTCTATGATATTCTTGGGTAAATTCATTTTCATTTCCATTATTTCTATAAAACTACACAAAGAAAGCAGCAAAGACATTCACTAAATATGATGACAAAAATATTCACAAACGTCAAAATATCAACAAATGATATGCCTACTATGAGAAGGAAAATGGAAAGTATAGGAGCAATGAACCGATTTTGAAATCGATTTTTCATCATAATAAAATAATTTTTTCGTGAAAAATAAAATCTTGTATGCACCACGTGCGTTACTAGATCCTAACGCTCGGAGGGTAGCATTCGGCCCGAGGGCCTTTGGCCCGAAGGATGAATGTTGTCCCATCTATATAACGCACTTGGTAGATAAATAACTTATATACTATATACTATATATATATATATATATATATATATATATATATATATATATATATATATATGCAAGAACTATTACAAACAATGAACTAACAATATCATATCAACTTTAAAATTTCAAGAAACTTCACTCAATGAATATTGATATAAATATTGTTAGTTCTGTGTAGGTTATAGTTGTTCTTTGTATATTTTGTAGACGCCCTGAAGAAGGTTCAAAATAACTCCGAAAGCTCGGCAAAGAAAACAGAGTATCATTGGTGAAAACTAGGCCGATTCGCTTGGAAATTCAAACATATATATATATATATATATATATATATATATATATATATATATATATATATATATATATATATATATATATATATATATATATATATATATATATATATATATATATATATATATATCTGTAAAATAACACGTTTTCAAATAAAAATAGCACCAAACTGTCCCGACACATATTCAGTTACTACATACTACTATTATATTAACAAACTACATACAGGGTTGCCAGATATTTTAGTTAAAAAAAAGGGGTGCTACAAACAATAGACGCTAGAATGCGAGCTTCAAAAGTTTCTATTGAATCATGAGTTTATTATTTAAAGATATAAATCATAGGTAGATTTTAAGCTTCCAAGTCTTCAGCAATAATTAAAACAAATCAACCACTTCGGTCGAACCAGAAAATAAAAGTTTCTCGATCACTTTTTAAAATGACTAAGATAGACTTTCTTTAATCAATGATGAATACCTACTTGTCTTGTCAGACCGTTTATAATATTTAAAGTCCACAATAAAATATTCAGCTCTATTAAGAATGTATTTCAAGTGTGAGCTAATTTTCGTTCAGAACTCGCCATATTATACGAAAATTCAGATATATGTCTTATCATCTTGTATTTCCAGAATTCTACACAATATAAGTATTCAAATTCATTTATAATAAAAATTTGTTGGACACTCTTTATAATCTAAAATATTCTCGAAATGTCTCCTCATATGTTTTAAAATCATATTATTTTCCATAATTCAATTGGAATATACAGGTTGCAAAATTTGTAATTCTCATGTTCACTGTAACATACAGTACATTTTGGTAGTTATAAAAGAAGTTTCACTTTCCTGACCTCTTATACATATGTATATATTATTCTATAAAGAATGAAGCATTATAATCAGATGTAGCTCATCTATAAAAAAACACGATGAAAATTGAAAAGTATTCGGTTTACATTATTATCTTTCATTAATATTGATATCACTATGTAGTCGTCAATATTTGAAAATTTACCATTATGCTATTAGCCGTGCCAACGATTATAGATCGGTTTGTGTTTTTTATTGAGGAGGTTCAATCTGGCTGACCACTGCCTCCGAATTTTCTCAAAGAACTAGTGATGTACCATCGATGTTATAATCAATATTTCTAGAGATTCATGAATTTTCACTTGATGAAATACTCAACCAATCAATCCGTGGCTCCAATATATATATATATATATATATATATATATATATATATATATATATATATATATATATATATATATATATATATATATATATATATATATATATATATATATATATATTATGGTTTGAGAATATCATCTCGATCACCACATATAGTTCCTGATACTTCGTATATATTCCTGCTTAATTTATTTAACCATAATAACCTGAAATTTCTTTCGTTACAGTTTCGACGTCGAAAATGGCGCCAGTCCTGGACGGTCGCCTCTGGACGGAGTGGCATCCCCCTCGGCCGGCTTGGTGCTGCAGAACCTCCCGCAACGCAGGGAGAGCTTCCTCTACCGGTCGGATAGCGATTTCGAGATGTCCCCAAAGTCAATGTCCAGGAATTCATCCATAGCTAGTGAAAGGTAAGGAAATTTCAATAGACTTCCGAAACCTTCTTGCTCCTATTCATCAAGTCATTCTCGAAAAATTGATTTCTTAATCTACTGAAGAATATAATTTTTTCGAAATTATATCCATGAAATTAGTCTAATGGCCGATAGAAAATATTCACGTGGAATTCCACCTGATGTAAATAGATTTTGAAATCTGATATTTACGATTTCGGATGGGCACAGTCTCCCTCTAGCGTGAAATAGCTAAACTCTCACCTCCGTATAGTTCTGCAGTTTCCCGCTTGAAGTGTGCGATGTTTGCAGCACTAAGAAGCCGTTCAATATTATGACCTAGCGTTGTTTCCGCGAACCATAAAATCATTACTTCTTGTCAGTGTAATTCTACATCAAAATACGGAATTTAAAATTCGAAAAACCTAGCGGCGTTTCCACGAACCAACAAATCGTTACTGTCTATTCTATATTAAAATGATGACCTAGCTTTCAATTCAGGGTATATCACTTGAGCCGTATTATCAACAAATAGGCACTAATCAATAGAGGTAAAACAGGTGTCAAATGGAATATTGGAGCCCGTTACTTCATGTCAATCTATATATATATATATGATTTTCTTAATTTATATTCTACTTTGTATATTTGATAATCTTAACGTGCTGGAGAATTCTATTATGTTTTAAATATCCAGGGAGGAATCTACACTGATTTATGATGCTAGAAAAAGAAGTATCAATGTAATTTCTGAACTGTAAAATTCCATAGAGTCAACAAAAAATATCCGTTTCAAATATTCATCATTATTTTATATTATATTTGGAAAAAATCCATTACCTTAGAAGCTGAATGATTCCCATTTAAGTTAAATGCCGTTGAGAGGTTGGTTGGGAGCAATACCTAAATATTGAATTTAAATAATTTCGATTTATGTGAAATGTAATACTTTCGAATACTAGGATGTGAATTATATACCTATACGATGATTTTTTTTATTAAAATTAGGTAACAAGCACGGGAGAGATTGCTTATAAAAATTAAATATTAAGAAAAACATTCGACACAGCAAAAGTAATCTAAGAGTCGATGCTGTTCACTAAACTCCAATTTCAGTGCCGGATTTACAGAGTAGGCGGAGTAGGCGCATCCATTTAATTTAATTACTGAAAATTAATTTTTTTAATTAATTTTGTACACAATTGTACTGTCGAATTCGACTTAGTAGTAATAGTTCGGTTATTTGCTTAATTAGTCGATTATTTCACCAATTGCTTGAGCGAGTACGTTGAAATAAAATTTTATTATAGTTTATTATAATTATTTTGAAAATTATTAATTTCTATAAATAATTAACAAATAAATTTACTGAATAACAGCCATGACTCAACAGCATTTAGTGGATCGTACTATTTTAAGCACATAATTTGATCTAATGAGAGAAATAGACGTTTCTGATTTGATAGATGCCTTTTCAAAGAAAAAATCTAGAAAAATTAACATTTAACAATTCGTTATAATTACAAGTCAAGTAAACTGTTACATTGCCAAATTAAATACTAAATCTTAAATTAAGTTGTAATTAATATAATAATAATAATAAGGAAACATATTTGTATATATGTATGTATGTGTTTATATATATATATATATATATATATATATATATATATATATATATATATATATATATATATATATATATATATATATATATATATAAATAGTTTTAAAATAGCCTTGTATCAATTAAAATAAATGTTCATTAATTAAGAAACTTAATTAGTTTAATCCATTTCTTTGAACCATATTTATTTTTTTCATAATATTGACCACAGTTTGAATGATTCTGCAACTTTAAATATTACCAGAACGAAATTTTATTACTTATAGTAACAAACTGCATGACTATTTAAAAGTGCTCTATATTTTTTCTACCCTTAAGTACCAATAGAAAGCCTGCAGGCCCTGGCAAGTGTAAATCCGGCACTGTCCAATTTTATTTTACCTGCAAATGATATCTGTTATATAATTTTTAACACTGGCAACGCTACATTGAGGTAGAACATCGACTAAATGATATATATATATATATATATATATATATGTATATATATATATATATAGGTATATATATATATATATATATATATATATATATATATATATATATATATATATATATATATATATATATATATATATATATATATATATATATATATATATCTATATGTATGTATATATATATATATATATATATATATATATATATATATATATATATATATATATATATATATATATATATATATATATATATACCTATGTTAATTTTTCATCAACTGATGCCGATAGCATTTGAATTGAGGATGCCGTAGTTGATGAAAACTAATAAACATCGTAATAAATATATTTTGTATATTCATTATTTCAGGTAGTTTTATTGAACGATTTGCGATTAGGTGTTTATTACTTGTATATTGATTGTTATGAAGATTCCTACTGTTTTCTAGAAAACCGATTCAAAATTTCAATGTTTTGGAGAAGATAATTGTCAGTAACTAATCATGTTCAATTCAAATAACAAGAATAATTCAAATAAATAGAATATTCTCTTTAAGAAATCCATAGATATATTACCATTTCATCAAATAATATACTAACTAGTATGGCAAATATTTTAATTATGACACACGGAGAGCCATTTTTTTCGTCCTCTCCCTACCCCTCAATATGTGACGTAATTTATAGAGATGGCTCCCATAATATCAAACTACATCATTATTTTGTTATCAAACATTTAATCAATCTAAAGTTTCTGTGAAAATTGTGAAAAAAGTCTTAAAATAAAAATGCTTATTATTGTGTTGTAACTGAAAGCAGTAATAAATGAAACTTTGTGTTATGTTTTCCATTATAAGTATACCTACATTACTTCTAAATTATGATAAGTTTGAAGAATATTCTATATACATTTTTAGTATTTCAAGAACTTTTATATGGAAATATTTCGGGATTATTAATTAGAGCGTAGGTACGGGAAAATGATATAAAAAAGTTTCACATCAGCTTACATGGGCTTAATTCAAAGCTGAAATATATAAACTGACCTATGCTAGAAAATTTCAGTTTTGTTTTTGAAAAGTTTGCCTCTTCTGTGAATTTTCACAATTCAAATTAAGAACACGCGTCACGTTAAATTTCAATTAATATTTATTTGCTCCCTATATATTATGTCAATCTGTAAGCTTGTTCAGTGAAAAATAAATTTATGTACGAATAATTTGCGCGACCTGAACATTATTACTATTTTCCACAGCGGATTTTTCGAGAAATTTCGATATCTTACCACTACTCCTATATTTTCCAGATTCAAGGAGACTGAAAACATATTGGACAAATCGTATGTACTTTTGTATTTCTGAGAGATCCAATTTTTGTTTTCATTCAGTTTCTTTTTGGTATAGTTGTTTGGTTTGTTTGATTTCCAACATCTAGTAGTGTGTTGAATAGTTTTTCAACTGTTCCTGTTCGATATTTGTTTAGGTTTTGATTGAGCTTCTATTCATTCTGCATAATTTTACCTACCCCTCCTAGCATGTTAGTTTTTATATTTTGAAATTTTAGTGGTTTTTACATACGTGCTTGAAAATATTTACTAGCTTTATTCACCCCGTATATAGAATACTAGCTGCCTGCCCACTCGTTGCTAATACTATTGTTTTTAATACAAAATGGCGAATGCGCCAGACCAGCAACTCGGTCACGCGTTCCACAAAATTCCATATCACAGAAACTATTCTCATAATTCTTTCAAATAAAAACCTTCTCCATGATAAAACACTTATTTTGGCCTATCTTGGCGATGATCAATCAGACGGTATTGGTGTTTATCGATCTCATATGTACATATGTATATATATATATATATATATATATATATATATATATATATATATATATATATATATATATATATATATATATATATATGTATATATATATATAGGGCGCAACTCTTTCATGAAATGAAATGAAATCTATGCTGGTAACTATTCCTTTCATTTTTGCAACGAAGATTTCTGTTTGATAATTAAATGGAAAAATGTTAAGGTAGGTAGCTAATGACCTGAGTGAAACAATTATCACACTTTCCCATAAAATGTTGGAAATTTGAAAATGAAATGAGTTTTTAATGGCACCGACATTATGAGTCTACATGTCTCATATATACAGCTCCTTTCGAGACTCTCAGATAATTTTACTAATTCAAATATATGAGATGTTGGTAAATTTATTAAAAAAGTAAATGAATTGTGAATTAGAGCACAAATTTCGTTACGTGTTCACTTGATATCTACACTATCTGTATACTATAGTAAAATCATAGCTCACTGCACAGGCTGGGCAAATTTCGATGTTTGTAGGAGGTGTCTCAGGGAGATACAAAATAAGGGGCGCATTCTTAATCTGTTTTTTCTAGACAAATTTACTGGCGGAAACCAAAATTTACTATAGTTTTTGAGTTATAAACAAAAGTTCGACTTTTAGACAAATGTGAATATCATGGTTCTTTATGAATTCACGAGATAATATCTTTTACATTCCTAACACTTTTTCTGTACTTATAATCCAGTGGCGTCGACTGGATTAAAGTAAAAAAATGCCATAAGAATGTAAAAGTAATTATCTAGTAAATTCACAAACAACCGTGATACTCGCACTTTTGTTTATAACTCGAAAAAAAAAGACGATAGCAAATTTTGGTTTTCGCCGCCAGTGCATTTGTCTTGAAAATAGTGATCCAGAATGGGCCCTCCATTTTTTAGTATCTCCTATAATTACCGAGATACCCTATACAAACATTGAAATTTGCCCACCCTGTACATGTGGTGACATCAGAATATATACTTTAGACTGGCATGAAGATTTCCTGCTTCACCGATCCATGCTGGGAGTACAATTTTCTGCTATTGTCCGTTGATAGCGCTCCGTTGATTAGATGCGTCTGTACTGCCACCGAGATATTCAACTTTTGAACTCATACTTGGGGTCTTTCTGGGAAGCCAAGATTACATTTTCGCTTTCCAGTTGAATAATAACTATTTTTATGCATTAAATGTCTAGAAGCCGAGTTTTCTGCTTTACCGAGTTTGAGAGATATAGAAGGATTGTTCGCGGAGGTTGTAACAGTTACTAGTAGGGTTGCCAACTCTCGAAAAGACCAACCGGGAGAATTTCAAGAAGTCGGCTAGGGGAGGGGGTTGAGAAATTGTCGAACAATTTTAAATTTTTATATACTTTGCTTTCGAGCAGCATCTAATATTTGACGGCTTTTCACCACAAAATCATAATCATTAAGGATCGAAGTTTGTTAGAGCGACGGTTGCGTATAATTTAAAAAAAAAACGGAGATATTATTGCAACCCGGGAGGTCGAGAGGTTAACCATTATTAGCGGAGTCTCCGCTAATAATGGTAATTCGGGAGGGTTGGCAACCCTAGTTACTAGTCTTAATTAGCAACTAAAACAAGAATATTGAAACATTGAAAAGACGAGAGGTGTCGTTTGACACTCGATTGGAATGGAGTACCTTTCGCTACATATTATGTACTAAATACTAGGTACAATGAAATAAACTAACGTTTGAGAGAAACGGAATGAGCAGTAGAGTTCCGAAGTTCGCGCGAAGTGCATCGCGTTGAGATGCGATTCTAACGGAATAAATTATGGTTTATAAATCACTAGCTTTAATAGCAAACCTGAAAATTAAAAAATAATTAATTTTATTGAAAAGAAAACATTTACGAAGTGCATCGCGTACTGTAGAACCACGTTTTTTAGCACACCGTAATAAGAATAATTTATTTTACTCAAAAAACTCGAGTATCTATTGATGAGCGAAGAAGGTCGTTATGCGATTCGAACGAAATAGTCACTGCGAAGTGCAGCGCGATTGAGTAATACAGTTGAAACTCACACAGGCTTGTATTTCAACATGAACTAAACCCTCTAACTCAATCAGCAGAAGCTGTGGAGATGAGCAAAGTTTCAAAAAACACGAGAAATAAGAAATATCTACGTAAAAAGGTGGCGGTTGGAAAACTTTATCCAAATTTTGACAGTTTTGTTCTTCCTCAAAATCAACCTCAGGTACCAAATTTCAGCTTGTTTGGTTTGATGGAGGCTGCAGAAGATGCGAAAATTTACCGGGGAAAGTATATATATGAAAACATTGAATATCTACGTAAAAATGGTTGCGATGGGAGAAATTTATCAAAATTTTGACAGTTTTGTTCCGCCTCAAAAACAACCCCAGATTCAGCTCATTTGGTTTGATGGGAGCCGCTGAAGATATATATATATATATATATATATATATATATATATATATATATATATATATATATATATATATATATATATATATATATATATATATATTTATATATACATATATTATATATATATATATATATTATATATATATATATATATATATATATATATATATATATATATATATATATATATATATATATATATATATATATATATACATATATAATATATATATATATATATATATATATATAAATATATATATATTATATATATATATATATATATATATATATATATATCTTATACAATACACTACAAAAGTCTATTATTTTCTAGGAAAATACTTCCTGATATAAAGAAGAAATGCTAATAAAATTGTAATTAATAATATGTTCTCAAAAGTTGAACACCGCAATTTTTATTCCGAAATTTCAAACATTTTCAAGTATATTCGAGAATTCCACCCGAACAGCCACTAAAAATTCAGTTAGAAAGCTGAAAATGTGTACGTGATGTTATGAAAGTGCTATTTGGGGGTTTCAAACGATTTCTCTTATAACCGCAATTTTTATGTCGAAACTTCATGCGATATTTCAGGTTTTCTAGCTTCATGCATCCCTTCAGCCCCTCTAAATTGACTTTGGAGGTTAAGAATTGGTATGTAAATGAGAACAGAAATAAAGGGAACATATGACCTTAGTGGTGGAGCTCTATTCTTTAACTTTTGTTTTCTTTTTTGATTCTCACGTTTTTTTTCTTAAATCGATACCTGAAATGCATCTTCAGTTTTCTGATCATAACTGTTCATGAAACTCTGAAAGTGAAAGCATTTCCAATTCGAAAAAAAACCTTTTCTTAATAAATATATTTTTCAGAAAGTCCAAAATCAGTTACATTTTTATTGTTTCTTCTATTGATTATTTTGGAAGTGAGAAATAAATGACATTTCATAGAAACATTATTTTTTCAGAAATCGCATATTCAATAATCTTCTTGAAATCCATATACCTACTACTCATGTTGTATTAACAATTAGTTTACTTCCATCTTTTAGAGTAACCCATTTATGCTAGTACCACCTTACTACGACAAATAATTCGAAATGATAATATTCTTGCCGTCCTAAATTCATTTGATATTATGTAATACAAAAACATAACATTGATTTGGTCATATACGAATCCATACAACAGGAATGGCCTTGGGGCTATATTTGATTCTTAACCACAGTAAACTTGATACGTTCCATACCTTGATGTTAATTACTATTGTCATAATATAAAAGTGATTAATTATGACCTCATTCAAATAGCATCTGAGAAGAATGATGCCCGTACAGCTATTAATTGTGAACGTTGAAGTGAAATCTTGTTTCACAAAATTATCGATCTAGCTCCGTGAATATAATTTAAAGTTTTAGTTTTTGACGTATTTTCTCTGAGAATGATAGACTATTGGGATCTGACATGTCAGCTGGCGAACTCTGGTGGCCAGATGGATGAAGTTTTTATTTCCAACGTCAACATATGTAATTGCACGTCAAGTTTTTGATTTCTTACAAATAAGGTCGCAAAAGGTGAATAATGGAAAGTGATAAAATTGAAATTCTAAAGCATATACTTATGAAAGTATTAGCTTCCATCGGTTTCGAGAGAATCATTTTGGAGATAAGGAAAAGATTGATTTATTGAAGGTATGGAAAATCAATCTGAACAAGAATCACACAACTCCTAGAATGACGGTGTGTTCTTTGCATTTTACAAAAGAAAATCACATTTTTCCAGGTAATTAAGCCCTATGATTGAAACTTAGATTAGTTTCCTTTATTAATGAAAATTCCAGGTGCTGTAGCCAAAACATTTAAAATTTTTGGGATGTGTTGCCTGGAAATTTATTGGTAGGTATTATTAGAAGAAATTTTTACAGTGATATGTGATTCGATAAATATGTCTTCTCCGATCTTAGAAGATGACAGATTCATGAAAGATTAAGCGAAATGATGGCTTAACAAATTTATATATATGATGCTTATTAGATTGAAGTTAGTTGTAACAAGAATACACACAGAATGAAAAAGTTTTTCCTTGTATATTCATTATTATTAATACATCTAGAGTTGCATTATGGTTGATGGTGTTTTATTATGAAAACCACATTTGATTATATGAAACATTATGATTTCTCATTGAATCCATGTATACCTACTACTAAATAGATGTTTTACGTAAAATTTCGAATATATTTTGCCCAAAGTTCAGAAATAATCAATTTGTAGAGTGTGATAAAGAATCATCAATAAAAAGTTTTTAAATATGTTTATTGATAATTGCCCATCATATCTGGCCGATTATAAACTTCCTGCATGAAAAAGCTCGAATTAATAGTTTCATATCACTTAAACAAATACAGTTGATTTAGACTAGGTATTTTACAATTCGAATTAAATCAAATCAAAATAGATAAGCAAAAAGCAGTAAAGTTCACGAAACCAGGCCTCGAATTCTCTTCATTTTTCCACATTGTTTCATGAATTTGGATCTTTCCAGCCTACATTTTCGCTGGAGTAATTTTTTACCTTCATAAAGCTTCACACTTTCGCTCGAAACTAACATTATTATAGGAAAAACTCAAGAAATTTTTAAATCTCTCATATAATTTGTATTGAAAGTTGGTTTTGAGACGCCATGTTTTGACGTTTCCTCTAAGCTCCGCCTCCATGTCAGATCCCAATTTTGATACTTCCAACTGTCCCCTTCGTACCAATTGAGCTGCAATTTGGTATCTAGGGTTATGTCTGAGGAATAAGAGGACCATCAAAATTTAGGTAAATTCTACCAAAACTTTGACGTATTCAAATTTCGAGATGAGAGTAGCGGAAAGTGTGATAGCATACATTACATTACATTTAGGCCTTCTTATCGACAATAATCTGCCTGTTTCGTCTTCAAATCCATCTCAAGAGAATTAGATACGGCATCTACAATAATTGCCTATTTTGTATTGTTCGTTATGGTCTTCCCTTCTTGTAGGCGAGCGGCGTACCCCAAAAAAGAGCTCTCGTTAATGAAGAACCCATAACTTTTTGGTAACCGGCAAATTTTGGTACCAAAATGTTCGTTGCAAAAATATGCACAACTTTTCTCAATAAAATTTTTCGATTGGAGTGGGGGAACATTGTGTTTTTTGAGAAAAACTGTTTTTTTTTTTCGAAAGTAATACGCGCGCGGATTACGATTCAACTCGCTGTCAATTTTTTCCACTTTTATATATTGAAATGAAACTTTTACGATTTGATCTTGACATTACGCACTTTCAAAAAATGTTTAGATTGTTAACCAAAGTTGACCTGTTTTGATGTTACGTAACTATATATAATTATTGAACGAATAATCGGGTTTTTATCTTCGTCGAATAAAAGAGTCGAAGAAAATTTCAAAATGATGCTTACAATTAATAAGGTTTTAATTAATATAGTTTTAAGAAGTTTTTGGCAAAATTGCAAGAACTTGTGTTGCAAAGAACGAAATCTATAGCACTTCGAATATACTGCGCGCGATTATCGTTTGAACGTACACTCGCCATTAATTATCCTCTCACTATCTATCGCTATTGATAAATCAAATTTTTATGTAACTATCTTATTAAAAAGTGGATGAATGTTTTAAATAAATTTTACAGATATTTATTATCATAAATTTTTATTATTGTTTTATATTTTTTTATATTTTTTGTATAATAAAGTTATAGAAAAGTAATATATACAAAGGTAAAGAAAAATAATATCATTTATTTGTTAACAAAATTCATTATTTAGCTCTGGATCATCACATGCATTTTCATCGCATTGGTTTTTACTGATATTGCAACATGATTCAGAACAAGAGCATATATCACAACAGTCTAATTCAGATGCAAAACATGGGCACACAATGTTTGTACAGGGTTTATTTCTGCTCTTGCACGAACAAAAATATTTTAGCAGATATTCCATCGCGGTATTACCTTCGAAATAATTTGGAAGTAATACTTCATCTTGTTGAATCCAACCATAGTTACTTCAAAAGATATCATTTCTGATAAAGTAGCTTGATTCCACTCATTAATTTGCCACATAGGTCTTAAAATATGTTGTTTTAATGCTGATTCCAACGGGGGCAGTTTATCTATAGGAGTATTTTTTTCAATGGCTAAACAAGATCTAAGAGAATGTACATAATACCTATCAGCTTTTGAGTTTTTTGGGGGGTCATATGCTGAAGCTAGGAAATTACTAACAATCTTTATAGCTTGCTGTATCTGTAAATTTGTCAAATTTGAAAAAGTTCGTAAATCATTCTCACTCGTTTTTTGCAAAGCAGCGTACGCTTCTTTCTTTCCAATGGAGAGGAAACTGGAAGTAGTATCACATCCACTTATAGCGTGAAGAGGCAGAAGTGAATCAGTGATGCTTGAACCAAGTTTGTTAGCCAAAATATGTATTGGTATGTATCTTCGTTGATTTAATAAAGGAGTTACAGTCCCTGTATAAAACCATATTGAAGTGTTACTTCCAAATTATTTCGAAGGAAAGACCGTGATGGAATATCTGCTAAAATATTTTCTTTCATACAAGAGCAGAAATAAACCCTGTACAAACATTGTGTGCCCATGTTTTGCACCTGAATTAGACTGTTGTGATATATGCTCTTGTTCTGAATCATGTTGCAATATGAGTAAAAACCAATGCGATGAAAATGCATGTGATGATCCAGAGCTAAATAATGAATTTTGTTAACAAATAAATGATATTATTTTTCTTTACCTTTGTATATATTACTTTTCTATAACTTTATTATACAAAAAATATAAAAAAATGTAAAAAAATAATAAAAATTTATGATAATAAAGGTCTGTAAAATTTGTTTAAAACATTCATCCACTTTTTAAAGAAGATAGTTACATAAAAATTTGATTTATTAATAGCGATAGATAGTGAGAGGATAATTAATGGCGAGTGTACGTTCAAACGATAATCGCGCGCAGTATATTCGAAGTGCTATAGATTTCGTTCTTTGCAACACAAGTTCTTGCAATTTTGCCAAAAACTTCTTAAAACTATATTAATTAAAACCTTATTAATTGTAAGCATCATTTTGAAAATTTCCTCGACTCTTTTATTCGACGAAGATAAAAACCCGATTATTCGTTAAATAATTATATATAGTTACGTAACATCAAAACAGGTCAACTTTGGTTATCAATCTAAACATTTTTTAAAAGTGCTTAATATCACGATCAAACCGTAAAAGTTTCATTTCAATATATAAAAGTGGAAAAAATTGACAGCGAGTTGAATCGTAATCCGCGCTCGTATTACTTTCGAAAAAAAAACCAGTTTTTCTCAAAAAACACAATGTTCCCCCACTCCAATCGAAAAATTTTATTGAGAAAAGTTGTGCATATTTTTGCAACGAACATTTTGGTACCAAAATTTGTCGGTTACCAAAAAGTTATGGGTAGGTGTCATAATTTTGGGGGTACGCCGCTCGTCTATTGAGTTCATGTAATTCTTCAGAAGTTGATACCATTCTCAAATTGCAGAGGAGAGCAATTCGTTACATGTATGTTCTAAAACAGAGGATGCATTGCAAACCTTATTTCGAGAAAAATAGAATTTTAACGCTTCCTGCCTTATATTCAATTGAATCTGTGTGCTTGATTGCTTTCTGCAATTACAAAATAACATTCGCAATAGATGATCCGGCTCTGCTAATTCGTTCATGGTTTTTGGGATGAACAAATTATTGAAATGCATCCATCCCCAATTCTCAATATTTTTGTCATTTCCTAGCCACATCTGGATTTTTAGGTAGTCTCTTTTTAGGTGTTCAAATGCTGCATCAGTAGTGGGAGGTAATGATGATAAAAGAACACTTGTATTTTCAGTTGTTGCCTTTATGAAACTATTGAACCTCACTCAGCGTATTTAAATCTCTAATTTTTACCGGAACTCCATATAAACCCAACATATATGCTACACCAGCTTGAAGAATATTTGATTGTCCGCTGTTAGTAAATTTCTTAATATTCGATTCAACTTCTGATTACTTGATTATTATTTTTGAAAAACCAGGGGCCTGTTTCTCGAAAGTATTAGTTTACTAGTTTATGAGTTAATAGCTATCAGTGTGAAAAATAATAGTACTGCTAAATTGCGTTTCTCTATTCATTTTTTATGAGTCGTAAATCAATGTAGCTATTTTTATGAGTTTACGAATGTCAAACAAAAAAAAAGTCCAAATAAACTCTGTAGAACAAACTTTAATTGCCGAAATGGTGAAAAAGAATGAAGATGCTAAAGTAGCACTACTTAGGAAGATATACGAGGAAAGGTCTTTTTTGTTCTATAAATTATTTGTTATGCATTATTTGTTGTATGTAGTTAATAGTAACAAAATAAAAGTACTGTTCGGTTTAGAAATTTATTCATTTGGTTATTAACTTTATCTTCTTAGCGGAAAGGATTTTGAGAATAAATTAAGGGATACTTCAATAAAATACATAAAAATGACACATTTAAAAATGTTAGGAAAAACCTATCTAAAGTGCCTAATAATGTCTTGAAGTCTTTGTTCTGCATTGTTTTGCACTGGCTCTACGAAAACTACATTATTTACATCAATGGTTTGTACTATTTCTGGGAGTCTTTCATTGTTGGGGATCTCCTCACTTCTAATAAAGTTGCAAAGTGTAACACAACAGTTAAAAACATCGCAAGCAAAATTAGGATTTACTCGAAGGTGTTGCAGGCACGGAAACTTTTCTTTCAATATTCCAATGGCGTTTTCAATGAAGTGCCTAGTAGATTTATGGCTTTGTAAAAAACGGGCCTCAGCTTCATTGTTATTTCTCATCACTGGAGGAATAAGCCATTCTTTTAGTGGATATGCACTATCCCCAAGTATTATTCCGTTAGGCAATGGTCGCCACCCATTTTCCATGCGTGCATATAAATCACTAGTTCTTAGCACACGCGCATCATGCACGCTTCCTGGCCAATTGGCTAGTGAATAAAAAAAATCATAATTCGGGCCACATATAACCATTGCATTAATGGAATGGTTACCATGTCTGTCGACAAAGGCTGGTTCGTTTTGGGATGGAGCATCTATGTTTATAAGGGTCTATACACCCACATACCATAGGCATTCCTCTTATAGCATAAAACTGCTGCACAACATCTTCCATATTTTCAGGCCATTTAACAAATTGACGAAACATATTTGCTACGATCGCGTTTCCAACACTTGCCACACTCCTATACACGCTAGCCTTTGATACTCCATGCATGTCTGCGACAGCATGATACTGTGCCCCTGTTCCCAACCAATGTAATGCAATTGCAACCTGGATTCTTGAAGAAAGTGCTTTGCTGCGACGTGTTTGCCTCTCCAAATGAGGCTCTAGACGATCCACTAGATTATTAAATTTTTGTGCTGTCATTCTAAATCTTTCATTAAATTGATACGTTTCTTCCATTATTTCATAATTAATCCTTTCTCTATATATTTTGGCGTTTCTCACAAGAACTGCATGTTCGTCATCTGAACTCTCAGAAGAGGACATTTCTACAGATGTACGACTTGCTGGTGGGAAAATTTTAAAGCGTTAACAGTTACAGATAGTTGTATTTATAAGTGTCACCGGACTTATAGAAAAGTCACTCATAATAATAGTAATTTTTATTGGTTGACAGGTTTGAGAAACAAAATAGCTATTAGTACTAGACTACTGCACTCATAAAACGTTTTAATAACTATTAACTATTAAAATAGGTTGCCAGTTTCGAGAAACGCTCTCTATTAAAAATCACTAATATTATTATTTCCCTGACTATTATTAATAGTTATGAGTGATTCGAGAAACAGGCCCCTGTACCCACTGAAGCTGAATATATTTGAAGAAGGATATTCCCTTTTTTAATGAACTCAGATTCAGATGGAAGGGTCTTCAAACGTTTGATAGATCATCGAGATTGTATACTATCGCCTGGTGTAACTATTTCAATGCTTCCCATATAATAAAACGTTCCTTTACATCAATAGTGTTCATATTAAAATCTGCATTATCATGCACAAAGTGTACAAAACTGACATGTTTTATTTTTGGTGGAGTTGCAGAAGTAGCTGAAGCTTCGTACCGCGTAGCTTCTGTGTATGAAGCACAGAAGCCTATTTGTATTGTTCCTTATGGTCTTCCCTTCCTGAGTTCATGTAATTCTTCAGAAGTTGATACCATTCTCAAATTGCAGAGGAGAGCAATTCGTTATATGTATATTCTGAAACACAGAATGCATTGCAAAACTTATTTCAAGAAAAATAGAATTTTAACGCTTCCTGCCTTATATTCAACTGAATCTGTGTGCTAGATTCGTAATTATTTTCATGCCATACCCTTAGTGCCACAGCACGGGTATTCCACTAAATCCTCGGGACATCATGCTCACCTCCTTCCTCCGAATTAATAAAAAAGACCATCATTTACAATGCTAAAAAATTGAAAATCACTTACCAGATTAAATAAAATCTATAACTTCTTTGGCCAAGTTTCGGAAACGAACAAAATCTTATTCACTTGATAGACATTGAATAAAACTGGCATCAGCACCGAACAAAAAATTAACACTTATTCTGGGTTAGTAATGTAAAGTTTGGTGATATTTTCTATAAAAATGTGAGTTTGGTACTTATGTTCAATGCATGACATTCATCCTCTCATGGCATAGGTACGTTTAATTCCTATATTTGTAGCTTTGTCAATAAATGGTGTAATTTTGAAGGCAATAAAGCGTATTTTGATTTGATTTAGCATACATTTTTCGAAATAAGAGGTAATTATGAACTACGGGCCTAGGAGTGAAAAAAATAAGTTTCAAAAAAATGTTTGCTCTTCCACATTTCCACTAAATTTAGTTGTTGAGTTGAAAATTTTAATTAGTGCAGGAAGCATTGTGGAAGTGTCTTTCAAAAGTTTCAATTTTTTTCGCAAGCTGCTCTCATTTTTATGTATACATTCCATGTATTTTTGTGATATTTCGAGCATTGAGCATCGCTACATACAAAGCTGAATATTTGTATGTAAATTGTGTTGATGTTATGGATGTGCCCTTTAGGGGTTTCAAATTTTTTCCTCTATCACCGAAATTTTTATGTAAAAATTTAATGTGTATTTGCGGGATTCAAAGCTTTGCGTATCTCTTCAATCTATCCAATATTCAGGTTGAAAATTTGTGAGTATATGGGTTGAAGGTGAGGATACCGCCATTTGGAGTTTCTCCCGCACTGCTATTTTTATGTAGAAGATTCAAGAGTTTTTTTATTCATAGTAGTTGAAGTTTAAACGGTGTTCAAACGATAGAATTAAGATGATATTTTTAAAAAGGGTTAGATGTAAAAAAACGTAAAACTAGATTGCTTTGCTCACTAGTTTTGTAGCTGCCAAGGCAACACAAATTTGATAATTCAACACATTAATTGTCAGAAATATTTGAAGTCAGTTATCCACGCATTACAGGACTATGCGTTTCACCCGAGTATCAAGAGATAACTTTTTGTAGTAAAATTTTAAAAATTTTTTTTACAGGTTACATTATGTCAGATTCGGAATCCAATTGTACGCCGCCCGACGTTCTTGATGAAATTTCCGTGAGCGTACAAAAAAAAAAGTGTACTTTTTTGTACGCTCACGGCCGGACGAAAGAGTAAAAACAAAAAGACGTCTGTGAAATCAAACTTCAACATAGGGGCCTCGGTAGACCAGCGGTGAGCGAGTACCGCCTTGTACCGTTTGTTGACCGAGGATGTGGGTTCGAGTCCCACCTCGCTCTTGGGCGTTGTGCATGTCCTGAATTTAGTGGTTCTAGTTATGAGATTGAATGTTGGGTAATGTACATTGTTTACAAGTCCATTGGCCGTTCGGAACCGGCGTTAAACTGTAGGTCCCACGAGTTAAAAAAAAAAAAAACTTCAACATAGAAAACTGAGGTTAAAAAGGTCGTAATTTTTTTGACGTTTGCGGAAAAAATCTTTTTTTTCAAATTTAACTACAGATTATTTTGAATAAATGTCGATTACTTCAATTTCTAAAATTAATCGACCGTATACATCACGATGTTCAATGTGGGGGTTGCGCTAGTTCCGGATTTTGTTTTGGAGCGGGAATCTCATATTTTGAGCTGTTAGTCGATTCCAGCGCTCGATTAGTGCGAAAGAACCGTGCGCGAATTCTGTGGTATTGTATAATACGTATCTCGCATATTCGTAATATCGAAATCATTAGAGTTTTATTGTTATCGAGCTCATAAGAAAAATATTGATGACTGTGCAATTTTGCTAACGGCCTAATAATAGTTCTTCTATTAAAGTGGACATGTATTGTGAAGTGAACAGATGATATCCGGTTTGAATTTATTTTGTGATACGTTCTAATATCATTAATTATTCTTAATATTAAGGAGTGCTGAAATACATTGCCACAAATTTCTTAATTTTATAGTATTTCCTGAATACTAGAATAATAGAAGAAGGCTTTAATTTCATAGAGAGCACTAGCTCACTGATTTTTTAATAAATTTATTAATGTTTAAGTATGATATGTATATATATATATATATATATATATATATATATATATATTTATATATATATATATATATATATATATATATATATATATATATATATATATATATATATATATATATATATATATATATATATATATATATATATATATATATATATATATATATATATATATATATATATATATATATATATATATATATATATATATATATATTTATATATATATATATATATATATATATATATATATATATATATATATATATATATATATATATATATATATATATGTATATGTATATATATATATATATATATATATATATATATATATATATACATATTCATCAGAGATCCATTTTTTTGAGGGGGATAAGATTGCACTTTTAACTTTTTGGACTGTAAAGCAAAAAAAATGTAGTCAACTAACCAAAAGAAAAGTGATCATTTTTGGATTATATTTTTAAAAGAAATTGCGGATAATGTCTTGAATATTTTACAAACACATTACATTTTTTTACTATTCTGGCAAAATTTATGTATATTCCCCCCGTGGATCCGCGACTACATTGAAATATTTTTGTCTCAATAACAGAAATGTTTACATACGTATATATTTATTATTTCAATTTATATGTATATGTATATATATATATATATATATATATATATATATATATATATATATATATATATATATATATATATATATATATATAGTGAGAATTATTTCAAGGTATACATAGAAAAACCATTGCCATTAGATCCAATGAAAAATGTTGTTGTCAAGTTGTTGCTATGGTAATATGATGATTTTTAAACTTGACAACTTGAAGTACTTCAGACGTGATTGTTGATAACTTTCATTTCTTATCGTATTAAGTTTGAAAATGTACATTTACACACTACAAGAAAAGATTCGCCTTTACGATTGGTACTGCAATGGCTTTAGTTTAAGGCAAATGAGAGATCATTTTAGTGTTGAATATCCTGAGAGACCGGTTACGTCCATAAGAACAATATCAAAGATAACAGCAAAATTTAAGAACACAGGCTGTTTGCAAACATCCCATCAGAGATCCGGAGTTAGAGCACCATACAAAATCAATGAAAATAAGAGAATAGATGTAATAAATAGTGTTGTCGAGAACAGCAGTATAAATTCAAGATCAGTAGCCGCTGCCCATTCCAATTCACAAAGTTCGGTGATGCGAATTCTACGCAAAGAAAAATTTAAATCATACAAGTACCAAAATTACCAAGAATTAAAAGTAGTCTTATTTCGAATGTTTTTTGTTAAGAGCTACTGCTCCTGAATTTATACTGCTGTTCTCAACTACACTAGTTACCACATCTATTGTGTTATTTTCATTGATTTTGTATGGTGCTCTAACTCCGAATCTCGGATGAGATGTTTGCAAACAGAAAATGTTCTTAAATTTTGCTGCTATATTTGATAAATAGTTAATAATATTAACTACTTCCTTGAAAGCCAAAGCAATTATGACAACTGCGACGTATCAATAATATCGCTAAGCAACGACAAGTAATCTGTATTGTTGTTTTCTCTATGTATACCTTGAAATGATTCCCACGGTATATATATATATATATATATATATATATATATATATATATATATATATATATATATATATATATATATATATATATATATATATATATATATATATATATATATATACATATAGGTTTGCCATATTTTTATTGAGTCAAACCGGGACACATTAATGTGGGATGGCCGGGGGTTATTGCATACCCCCTAATAGAGCGGGGACTCCGAAGGTCCTCCGCTGAAAATTGTTTCAAGAATCAGAATCGAAATGTTGAGTTTTAAACCTTCTTTAAAGCTTCGCAAGTGATGGGACTGGTAATCTGGAACCCTAAATTATTAGTTCTACACATCTTTTAAAAAGGAAAAACAAATTTTTTCTACATAAAAATGTATATTTTTTACTTTTTATTGATAATTTTTTCTGGTCTACCATCTAAAGAGAAGTGTTAATAACATAAAATTTTGAATTCTTCATTAAATTGTTCAATAAACAATTACTAAGTCTTATTACTTTCTGTCTAACTACAAAAACAATTATAAAAATACTTTTTTTCGTCTAACTAAAAAAATAATTAATTAATAAGTTAAAAAAGATAATCTTAGCTTCCAAAACAAAGCGCCCACGTCTCTCTGCCCAATAAAGTGATAGTGTACACCTCTCCACTAGGTAGCACTCACCCTTCTCGTAGACCTGTTGTTATAATTAAACTACTTACAGTCATTATTCATTACTTTTAACATCTTACAGCCTTTTTCCGGGACATCGATAAAACCGGGCGGGACACCGGGAAAAGAGCAAAATACCAGGGTATGGCAAGCCTATATATATATATATATATATATATATATATATATATATATATATATATATATATATATATATATATATGTATATATTATCAATCTCAATAAATGAAATGTATTTTTTGGGAGGGCGTTACTTGATGTGAAATATCGATGAGTATTCAGAGAGGGTTCCTCAAAATCTGATGGTTTAATTCATTGTTAAGTTCAATTTGAGGTCGGTTGTCATAAGAGTAGAGATTTAGGTTTATTGTTCGTATTTATGCGTGACTGTTATTGATTTTCATGTGGCTACTGTCGCAAAATTTGATTTTACAATCTCTATATCACGTATAAGTAGTTGCTAACTTCATATTAGTGAACCACATATAAAGTGAGTTTTCATATATTTAGTCAAATCTGTCGAATTGTTAGGGTTTTATTCTCTGTTTCAAACAATATAATCACTTATTTTGAAAATATCAAATCAGTATCAAATTTACTAATATTAACACGCTTTTATCAGCTTGACTTGTATATTTGTAACGGAATTTTTCATTGTGATTATTACCTACTTTAAGACGTCTGATCATTTTGAAAATTTTAACACGTAATGAGGACCGATGACAATGCAAAATTTTCATCATTTTTTCCTAATATCGAGACCAGGATGATCTGGATAAAAAAATTATATAATTTTAGGTCTACTGTTATACATATGATATACTCAACGTCGGGTCTCCTAAGAACTAGTCACTACTTTCGATTCCGTTTTGGGACTAAAAAATAAGAAAATAATTCATCTACAGTTCAAAGAAACAAAAAAAAATCCACCGTCTGTGGTCTATGCGGTTGGAAAATTGTCTAGGGCACAGACAGTACCGGGCTCAAATCCCGGATAAGATATGGGTGTTGTACTCGCCTGTGTCCCATCATCCTCTTAAAAAAAAACAAAAAACTCGGTTTAATACGAACCGAACTAAAGAGTGTAAAGTAATTTATTTCATTGTAAAAAAGCGTGGTGTGCTTGGTATCAAATGTTACAAATATTTATAGCTATTTATAAAAATAAAGTTATTATAAAAAAATAGTTAAAAGCTCCCCATGCTCTTCTACACTGAATTGAATTATTTTCTACCTTTTAGTTCGATTTGCTAATAATGCTTGTTTTTTATTTTCTCAAACCATTAGGCCATTATTTGCAAAACTCGCTAATCAACAAAATCTGAGAAAATTGTTTTTTCTGCTTAGTTTATTTTAATTTTAAAGAGGAATCGAATAATAAAATCAGAAATTCCCAAAACTCACTCTTTAGCATGTAAATATTGTCGAGAAAATCATAGTTATATGCAGAACTCGCTCTTTGCTTTGACATTTTACTTGCAAAACTCACTGCTTGCTCTGCCACCAATGAAATTTGCCCGTTGATCCACGTGATGAACACGTTATTTACAAATGTTTACAAGAAATTGGATATTTTCGAACGTCGTACATACCTTTATTCCTCTTGATCGCGTCTTCGACCTTTTAAAAAAAAGACATACAAATAGAGCCTAATATCGTATAAATTAGCGGCTACCATGATTTAACCAGAAAGCATTCCACTATCTAAAATTGGAATCGATTGGGATGTGTTTGATTGGAGAACCAATTATTAAGCTGGTTAGTTCATAGCACTTTGAATTGAATAAGACAAAGGTGTTTATTGTGTACTAAAAATGTTCTAGTCCACAGTGAACCCTATTACTCCTTTGACGTTAGTAAAGCTAATACCGTTTGTTAGAAAAAAAAATTTTCGTTCCAATGGCTCCTTAGACATTATTATTATTTATTAATAGAAAAAGAAATAAAGGGGGATAATGGAACTATTAATGGAGAAAATTGGGGAAGCCTTCCTGAACTTAATGTTTACAAAGAACACTTGGAGATTGATCTTGCTTTACCAGCAGAAACCGTTGATGGTTCGGAAAATTGTCAGAATGACTGCTTTTTTTAAAAGTCTTTTGAGTTTTGTTTTACTTAAACATTTTCTTTATATTAAAAATGTGAAAGTTTTATTTTCACAAATAAATCCCATATATTTGTTATTGAACTAAATATTGTGTTGTTTATTTTATATACGTATTTATTTGCGAAACTGGTTTTTGGCAATAAATATTATTTTTCATCCAAAAATCTGTAAATCTTTTAGGCTAGAAACTTCTCATTTCCATCCTTAAAAACTTTAAGTAACATTAAAAAAATTCTTTACATAGCGAGAAAAGCACTACTCGGTCGTTAATCGTTTTTTCCGATTTCCCAAAACATGGCTTTCGAGCAAATAGCAAGTTTTGCAAATAATGGCCTCATTTATTCTCTTACAATTTACCACTCCTTATTAATTCCTGTTAATGAACTGAAACCAACACATTAACATGCGATATACGATACTGGTTATGTATGTAGATTGAGATCCTTTGAATTAGAGCCTATTCATTTGAATATAAATTCCTTCATAATTTATAATATCCAATACTTCTTCGATGAAATGGCATTGAATGTTCCGGGCACGATGTTCTGGGACCTTTCAGGGGATCTGATAAGCGTCAAGCGCCCTTTCGGTTATTACGGCTTTCCTCTCGCATTCAGCAGTTCTGAAATCTCTGAAAGCTGAGAGGCTTCAGTCTACCGCGAGCGTCGATCGTGAATGGTGCTGCGGTCACCGGTTTGTAGAAAAATCCGTTACAAGAGAAGTAAATTTTCATTTTTCGGAATTCTATACGGGGAGTGCTCGACAATATAATAATCTGTGCTCAGTAATCCATTCTAGGTATCATCTGAGTAATAAATTTATCGTATATTCTGAGTAATACATTTATCGTATATTCTGAGTAATATGTTTATACTTTAGTTAACCGATCCATAATTCTCAAGTAATTATTCCAATAGACCGAGAGATACTGGAACGATTTGTGATGTCATTTCTTACAGTATGGCGCTTTTAGGGGAGTTCATATAAGTAACAAATTGAAAGAAAATGACGTTCTTACCAGTGGCGCGCGAGTCGCAATTGCAGAATAATTAATTGAAATTGCTCGAAAATCCGGTGTCAAACAATTTCATTCACAAAATTTCTTCAATTTATCAGTATTTTAACAACAAAAAATCCGACGCTCGCTATATGCCATACTTCTCCGGTGGGTGTTTTGGCCCGCCATACTTTTTTGAAAATGTTTTTTTTTCCAAATTTTTTAAAATTTATTTCTTACAGGCTGATTTTTTTAAACAATTGATTTTTATTAATCTCGTGCGAAAATATCCACGCCATACCATTCCGACGGTCCAAAATACCCGCTATACCCCCTCAAACATGTAATTTTTTTAAATTCGAAAAACTATTTCTTTCACCTTGAAAATTGGGCTAGTAGTTGTTTTTATGACTAGAAACATAATTGTTATAATGCCATACCTGTAGGGGGGTGATATACGTACAATGTAATTAAATAATTGTAAAATTTGATGCAACATTCGAACAATTTCTTATAGTATGGCACCACTTTTGGACTTCACCATGAGTATGGAATAAATTTTTCTGAATCATAAGTTTTATGAACTTTCCGAGAATTCAAATGCCATACTGTAAAAAATCGTTTCATTTATTTATGTTTTTACATCGCAGCGTGCGTATCACGGTCTTTCGTGCCAAGGTCACAGTATGGCGTATTTTTTTAAACTTATAATCGTATTGGGACAATCTGATTTCATTTATGCCATACTGTAAAAAATACGGCTTCTATAGGCGTATTTTAAAAACGGTTAAAAAATACCATTTTTCAAGTGTGGCACCACTTTTGTACTGCACTAGAAGTATGGCGAATATAATTTTATCTCACTGTATCATAAACTGATTATGATTTAACTGCCATACTGAAAGAAATAGCATTTCGAATTTTGAAAAATTACATGTTTGAGGGGGTATGGCGAGGATTTCAGACCGTCGGAATGGTATGGCGTGGTGATTCTCGTACAATATTTATAAAAAACAATCGTTTAAAAAAAATCAGCCTGTAAGAAATGAATTTAAAAAAAATTAAAGAAAACCATTTTCAAAAAAGTATGGCAGGCCTAAACACCCACCAGAGAAGTATGGTATATAGCGAGCTTCGGATTTTTTGTTGTTAAAATACCAATAAATTGAAGAAATTTTGTGAAAGAAATTGTTTGACACCTTCGTCGATTTTCGAGCAATTTCAATTAATTATTCTGCAATTGCGACCCGCGCACCACCGGTCAGAACGTCATTTTCCTTCAATTTATTACGTATATGATATCCCCTAAAAGAGCCATACTGTAAGAAATGACTTCACAAATCCTTTCAGTATCTCTCGGTCTATAAGTATTGACATAAAGCAAAGTTCTATATTTTAACTTATATCACTAGGGTGAAAAACTGACATCAATTTATTCACATTATGATTTCAATATAGTACGAAATACTAATAAGCATAATATAAAAAGAACAATACATCAAATCCGGATGAATTTTCAAAATAGAGTGTCTATAAATCGTCACGCAGTGATTGTAAGAAAATAGAAACTTTGGAAAAAGAATCAAAGAACATAAGCTCCGTTTTAAAAACACTAAGAGAACTGCTAATTAATCATATCATGAATTAGTTGAGAATCATTTTTTCAATATAGTTTTCTATATTTTATATAGAGGAAGTAGAATAATGAAATTGAACTTTGGGGCCGTTCAAGTATTACTTAAGCAGATTTATTACAATTATTTACCCCCTCCTCCCCCTTGTCAGCAAAGGTAAGCCCCCTACCATGCTTACGTAAACATTGGTACCGATATGCATGTATTCTGTTTTTTATTGATTCATAAGCAGCAGTTATAAAATAGGCTTAGGATAGAAGACTTGAATGCGCATAATATTCATTCAAATAAACTTTATTGACATAGAGTAAGGTACAAATATTATAATCTAATTGAGTACTATTACGAACAAAACAAACTTCTTTCGAATTTTTGGTACACATATTAATTCCAATTAACAGTCTTCAGTCCATGACATTCGAATCCATGATTCTAAGTTTTCGATGACATTGGATGTTTGCTGCTCAATGTTGTGTATCTGCTCACTTTCATCTGATTTTGGAATGTCTACATCCTTCTCATCAAGCCATTCAACATCTTGGTGCTCTAAATTTTGAATAATGCACATCAGTTCATTAGCACGACGAGCAGCCACACTTCTAGGACTAACTTTCATACCATTGTGCGTGTTAACTTTTTTATCACTCGATGACTTTAGTGACTTGAAGGAAGCATAATAAAGACCACACGTTTAGCATGGTCGACTTGATAGCTTCAATTTTGCCTTCGCACAAAAATAATTTTAGGGTATCTGCAGGAAATCTTTGAATGAAGAATGTAAGCGTAGAGATAAATTGACTGGAAAATTGAGAAATTGCTCTCCATCATCCAAAACCAAGTCATCATCTGTTTGTTTTACTTTTACTGCTGCTGGAAGAAACCTGTTGTCTAGTAATCTAAACAGGCGACTTCTTGGACGACAGCATTATTTGTTTCTACAATTTACAATTTGATGCAAGTATTGGCTTTCACGCACATGTTCTGAATTCCATTTAATGTCCGGAAAATCAGGAAGATCTTGTTCGCCAGGCCCAGAAATTGTGATTGGTATTCAAGCATAGACAACGTGTAAAAAAAAATAACTGCTGCTGACGTAATCACCATCTCGAACCCCTCACCCACCATGTCATCTAAAATAGCAAAGCAAAGACCCCCGCCCCTCTATAATACTTACATGATATTTGAACGGCCCCTTTTGGGAAGCCATAGAAATTAAGAGGTACAAGACTTCTGATAAATTATTGACTGAATCAGATTAAAATTATTCCCCTCACCCCCTACTGAATATATTCAATATCTGATATAGTTAGTACAAGTTTTCTCGTGAAGATAACCTATCCATCACCTAACATTTAATTTTTCATTTTAATCGTTTCTTCTAGGCATTACAAATTATGAAAATTGAGATACCTAGATTTCAGTATTCAGATCTATCTGATGAAGCCAGTTTGAGATGAAACACTGCATCACAGTTTCAGTTATCGATGAAATCCAACATCTGTTTTTTTCTCATTTATTTTTATAGATTTGACCCAAACAAGAGCCTAATCCATTGAAAGAATCTTATTTTGAAAGAACTATAGGAATAACAAGATTACTAGTTAGGTTATTGTGGTACGGTACGTCCTGAAATCAGATATTATTGTTTCTATTATAAGATATAATATAATAACAATAATCATTCCCTAATAAGACTTTGGTATGTTTCGGGATCATCGTTGGCGCCTCAGTTTTGTAATTGGAACGTAATTTGCATTATGCTTGTGTAAACATGTTTACGATCGAAAAATCCAATTTTCACTCAGGACATTCATTGCATTTCAATGAACTTGGGTGAGATTCTTTCTATGATGTTGGGAAATGAAAATTAAAAATTTTGATCGAGGTTCCGTATAATTAATGACACTTTCCTTTCCTAAAATACTAATAATACGTATAATAGAAGTAGGTATTGTGAGAAATATATTTAGTTTAGGTCAGCTTGTGAAACTTACTTCCAAAAGAAGGAAAGCATAATAAATATGAGAAACTGTATCAATTCTACTTGACGTTGTTTAATATATGCAATAAGATATTAACGTATTTATTAATCTGAGAAAACAAAAATCATTGAAACTTTTGTATTTGGTCTATTCACTTGATGCTTGAAATGTGTAAGATACAGAAGAAGTATTTTTTTATGCTCCCGATTAAACATGTTTGGTAAAAAGCTGACGACAAGATTGTAATTTGAATAGTAAACATCTCTAACACAAAAACTAGCCAAAAAAAATCAAATAGAAATTATAAATATGTTTTAGTAAATATGTTCAGTCTTCATACATAGTCAATTCTATGCTTGTGATATGAATATCATTATTTTACACAAACATTATAAACAAATAGTAACTTCATTCGATAAGTGATTTGTAAACTCATTGAGTAAGTATCTATAAATATTCAATATAAGTGAAAGATTTTCTTATTCTCCTCTGTAAAAGCATCAGAGCAATCAACGATAATATTTAAATTAATATAATACACAAAATAATCTCCAATATAATTTCAGTGTTTTCATTTCAAAATTAAAGAACTCAAGGATTACTATTCACGAAGTAGTAGAGCTTCTCCTATAAAAAATTTGAATAACATGAGTAAATTATAATATTGAGACATTTATCGAAATATCCATTGCAAATTTAAGTATTTCAAATTCAAGATATTTCGAAATGATTTGTGATATCGATTTTAAGTCACTTGACCCCATTCAAATAAATTTAAAATCAATATATCTCATATAGTAATTTAAACCAGTCACGTATTTCGCCAAATATATATATATATATATATATATATATATATATATATATATATTATTTATTCGAATTGTTGTTGCCTGTGATTTATTTTTAATCTTTTGATAATTATTAGCAATAACAATTAATTAAATCGAGTTTTTTAAGATTCAACCAGCCTGTTATTGCTAATAATTATCAAAAGATTATATATATATATATATATATATATATATATATATATATATATATATATATATATATATAATGGCAAAATAAAGAAAGCTATGGCCGACCGCTTCTTGTGTGTTATTTATATCATTGCGTTTTAAAGATTATATTTATATATCGATACGATAAAATCTTGAAATTTGATGAAAGAGCTCCAAGGTATTGTACGGGATATTCATCAGAATTATTTGCGAAATTGATAATTTTCGAAAACATAACTAATCCAGATGCAAATCATAACAGAGTTAATAAAACAACTGAAATTAAAATTTTATATAGAACTTACGATTAATAAATAATAGTGATAGCCGATCTCTTTAAGAATGTTGGAGAATCAAATTGTATATATTTACCACCATAATAAATAACATAATGTAAGAAAATTACCTGAAAAATATAAATTTCCCATATAATTCTTCTGTGAGAGCTGGCTTGATAGAGTTACAATAGACACTGAGGCTTATATTCACTTAATCTTCAAGAAATGTGGAGAACATCGAGATGGCCACTGCAAAGAAATTCAGTGATAGACACGCTGTTTCCACGTCTTATTACCAAGCTAGTTAGTCGAGTATGTTAGGTATGCTGGCTAGTATTTGGGAGGTCTCGGGTTCAAACCCCGGAGCTGACTGGTCTGCCATGAGTTTTTCTCAGAGGTTTCCTCATGGTAATGTGAGTCACTGCTTGCAAACTTATAAGGTGAATGCTGGGCCAGTATTAATCCTCTGAACCCTACCCACACTTCCTATGTTCCATAAATATCCCGTCTCACCTATCCTTAATGCACTTGTACATACAAGTGTATCCTCTGATCTGGCTGAAGGAGTTAATCCCAAACTCAAGCTGCCCGCCTCCCTGACACATACTTCAGGGAGGAATGAAACACGTGTGTTTCCTGTTTCCTACGTCTTATTAGGCACTTGTCAGTATCAAATATCAATCGATTGCAATGACCAAACCAATATACCCAACTCTTAACAATACAAATAGTCGAAAAGAACATGGCATGTTGAGAAATGCATTAAGACATCACTATAGTTTAGTGCAGCTCTGCAAATTTAAAGTTTGAGTTATGAAGTTGGTTGACACTTTTATTGTTTTTATGTAACGTCGTTGTGTATTTGTATTATCAGGCATTGGGTGTATTGATTTGGTCATTGCGATCGATTTATATGTGATACTAAACTAACGAGTGTCTTATAATACGTAAACAGCCTGTCTATCACTTCCAACTTTCGCAGTGGCCCTCTCGATACTTCTGAAAATTCTCTACACTTGAAGGTAAAAACGATCCAAGATGTGGATCGTACCTTCATCAGCTCACTAGGTATACAAGAAATTTTTGTTTTTCAGATAATTCTGCTGTACATATTTCAAATTATATATGTGTACGTGAAGATTCCTTTTTTTCTTATATATATATATATATATATATATTTTATATATATATATATATATATATATTTTTATATATATATATATTATATATATATATATATATATATATATATATATTTTATATATATATATATATATATATATATATATATATATATATATATATATATATATATATATATATATATATATATATATATATATATATATATATATATAATCTCTTGATAATTATTAGCAATAACAGGCTTGTTGAATCTCAAAAAACTCGATTTTATTAAAAAGTTGACGTTTCGCCACGACATTCGTGGCTTTATCAAAACTTTTGATAGAGCCACGAATGTCGTGGCGAAACGTCAACTTTTTAATAAAATCGAGTTTTTTGAGATTCAACAAGCCTCTTATTGCTAATAATTATCAAGAGATTAGAAATAGTTCACAGGCAACAACAATTCGAATAAATAATTATATATATATATATATATATATATATATATATATATATATATATATATATATATATAGTTTCTAATTGAACATAAGGGTAAAACGATAAATTTAAGTAAAACTCATTATTTTTTGCCAAGCTTTCAAATTTAATTCAATTCTTCTTCAGGGATCTGCATTTTGAGGTTATTTATAGGATTTCTGCAAGGCTCAAAACATATTTCGTTTCTCAATTTAAAGCAAATAAGTTCGGACGTCACATTCAGTTAATCAGTGTAATAGTAAAGACTATTAGAAACGCAAACTCAGATAAATATATATATATATATATATATATATATATATATATATATATATATATATATATATATATATATATATATATATATATATATATATATATATATATATATATATATATATATATATATATATATATATATGTTATGTTGTGATGAATGAGAATGCATGAAAGGTTTTTTATTTGAAATCATGTACTGTAGGTATGGGAAATCAGAGAAATCTATTTCCGAATCCATCCGCTCCAGAAATATACTTTAGTTTTCTAGGAAAAAGGAAGGCCGGAAAATAACACGTCAAACGAAATCCGGAAATTGGATTGACAGAATTGAATGAGAAAGCATTCAGAACTGTATCAGATAATGAGCTCGAAGTTGAGGTTTCAACAAGGTTGGCTGGTTCTTGTGTACACCCACGAATCTTTTAATTAAGTCCACAAATTAATTGAAGTTGAAATTAATAATTAAGCGAATTGAATGCAATTTGTAGAACACGATGTTTAAGATTTTTTGCATCGTCAAGTCCTTGATAATAATTATTTTCAATATGCTGAGAATTATAGGTTATCTCAAATGTTTGCTCACTCAAAATCTGAAGATTTGTCGCTTCAAAAAGGACATAGGTTATTTATAAGAGAATCAATTATTATGAGGAGAAAAGCAGAATAATAGTTACCCCAAGTTTTATTTCAGCATTAGTCCAGTAACTTTATACATCACAGCATGCGTCAAATCCGGTAGTTCTGACTTTTTGCAGACTTGATTATGATGTTGGCCTAAGGAATAACCCAAGTGACATCGTGCGCCGAACGCAACTATAACAAAAATCGAAAAAACCGCGAAAAATTCGGGTTTTTTCAAATATTGGCGATTATAACCCCAAAGGACTAGTTTTTGAAAAAACTTTTTGAATAAGTTTTTAAAGAAGACTAAATTTGCTACTATATAATACTAAAATTGTCTCTGTAGACCCAATACTTAACGAGATCAATCCTTTTAAAGTTTATCATTTTTTCCTTCGAACTCCGCAATTTTTTGCGATTCTCTCGTTCTGAATGAATTTTGACCCTGATTATACTATCGAAGTCCTGTACTTTTATGATGGGTTGTTAAAAAAGAAAATGAGAAGTATGAACTATGATGTTTAAGCTAAGCTACGAATAATGAAATAAAAAAGATAAGTACAACAAAAAATAATAAGTGTATTTGTTAGGAAATTGCGTAATATTCAAAATCAAAAAATTAAATTAATTTAGCCCTCTTGGAAGGTACCGGTTGAGGTTCGTCCGGATCTGAATCGACGTATTGGGATGGTATATCCTCATCAGGGGATGGTGATGAATCATCAACGTCTTGTGCCCACAAGTCATCCTCCATTTCGACATCAGACAGATCGCCGCCTGGGATATCTACTACTGCAACATCAGGTATATTGTCAAAAGAGGCCCCGCTGCAGTGGCTGCCGACTAATGAGCATTTCAGTCCTGCCTTCCTGCAGCACAACCCTTCGTGCAGCAAAGAAATCATCCGCAAGAGATGTTGTGGGGCTGCATCTCTGGTCATAAGTTTGGGGATGAGGTCTTGTGGCGTGGATATCCACCCCCAGGAGAGGCGCACTCAACCTTCACTTAAAGTCTCCTTACATATAAAACACAAACGCTGAGATTGGGATCAGACATTTTGTAGACTTTGAGTGTAAACTTCACTCACGTTATGGACAGCAGGCCAGTGAACGTGATAAACTTGCAAAATTCTAAACTTTGAAAGGATTAATCTTGGAAAGTATTGGATCTACGGAGACGATTTCAGTATCATATTGTAGCAAATTTAGTTTGCTTGAAAAACGTATTGAAATTTTTTTTTCAAAAACTAGACCTCTACGGTTATAATCGCCAAAATTTGAAAAAAAAAATTTTTTCGATTTTTGACAAAAGTTGTGTTCGGCGCTCGAGGTCACAAACTTGGATTATTCAATAGGCCAACATCATAAACCAGTCTACAAAAAATCAGAACTACCGGATTTGACGCATACTACCCCGTACTTTCAGGCGACAAAGTTACTGGATCACATATAGATTGCCTTATTCATAGGAAATTAATGCCACCTGTCGTCTTTAATATTACCCACAAAATTTCTCATATAATATTTTTCGAAAGTAACCAACAGTGTTTCTTGAGATCGTCGATATAACCATCTGATTAAACATCATCTTGTTCTGATAAAGGCATTGTAGGTCAAAAGTAATCATCCAACAGCAGAAGACAATTTGACATATCACGTAAAGAGAACACAAAAAATTCTTGAATAATTTAAAAATTATCGAACAATCTTCCAAGAGAGCTGGTCATATGTATTCCGTGATGCGAAACCTGTATTCAAATTTTGGATTGATTGTGCCGATACTTGGTGTAAATTAATAAACATATTAAAACAATGGTTAATAATAACAATTTACACAGTTATTAAAAGAAATAACGCATGACAAACGTTTCGGTGAAACTTCACCTTCTTCAGATGCTAATGGCAAACTAACTATGATTCTCTATTATATCGAAAACAAGAAATGACAAATTGTGTAGAAGGGGTGAATAGAAAGATGGTTACAAATAGTTATTAGAATAAGAAAAACCAATTTTGAACTGCTAGTCAGGTAGTTCGGTAATTTTGAAAAGATTGAGAAGGAGGCTTGAAGTATGATCGATTTGGCTATTCAATAAGAGATCGGAATGCTTGTATTTATTTATCTGTAATGATTCTAAAAAATTAAGTTTACTCTTACTTTCAGTATTTAACATTTTAAAATCGAAATTGAATGTGTGATTTTCTTGGATTAAATGGTTTGCATAATGTGAATCCGACTTCTGATTAACAAAGCTACGTTTGTGTTCTGAAATTCTAGTTTGAAAACTTCTGAAAGTTCTACCAATGTAAAACTTATCACAATCACCACAATTAATTTTATAAACTCCTGATTTATTATCTTTATGAAATTTGGATTTATTATTTTTTATATGATTTCCTAAATTATCACCGGTACGATAAGCAATGTTAATGTTGTGCTTAGATAAGAGAGATTTAAGTTTTCTACTTGAATTTCCGATGTGTTGAAACACAAAATGGCAGCTTTCAATAGTATGGTACATACGACCAAAATTCGGAATTCGAATATAATTTCCACACCTATAAATGACGAAGTTAAACGAGCGAAAATATATCTTTCTCAATTCGCTTCCAGCAATGTAGCAGGCAAAATGCGAAATGCTGGTGGAGTAGATCTCTATTCGTTGCTTGGGATTTCGTGTGACGTAGTAGCTCAAAGGCTCTATCTTCCATTTTCTCTGATTTATCTGAAGAAGGTCAGCTCTAATTGAATTTTACGTAAAATGTATATGTGTTTTTGATTATAAAATTATACATGAAAACTATATAGCTTCATTGTGTTTCTATCATTGCATTGAATCCTTGATAATCGAAATGTCATATCGATTATAAAGTAAATTACTTAACAAAAAGTTCGTTATCCCACGTTACACTCCAGACACTAGAGAAGTGGCAGCTGGGCATAATAATAATTAAATTTAATGTTAGCCTAGCACTCTCAAGGTCGCCTATACCTACTTGTTTATTTTGGCGTATTGATATATGTTTTGAAAAGTGGACTTTCCAAAGTGGACGGAATGTTTGATTTCACAGACGAATAAATTCATTATGTGAACTGGAAACCATATAATATTTCTTAAATCGGAATATTCGTGGATTTATTATAAAGAATTAATTTTGACAAAAAATCAGTGATCGGAATGACCGATCCAATGAAAAGAATATAATATATGTATGTATGTATTCATGTATATATATATATATATATATATATATATATATATATATATATATATATATATATATATTTATTTGAGAAACTTGGTTCTCGGAATGAACCGCGTAAAAGATTTGAAAAATCTCGACGTTTCGGCTCCTTTATGAGATTCCCTGTTCCAATTATTGTCCTCGTTCTGATATAGGACAAACGAACCGACGAATTCAGGTCCGTGCCAAGGAACATTCACTTTCAGTAAGAGACTCAGATATCACCAACGCCCTTTCCCAACATCACACCCAAACAGGCCACATTATCGATTTCCCCAATACAAGAACTATTGCTCCCGTCCGATCTTTCAAATCCCGAATTTTTCGTGAAGCTGTAGAAATAGAAAAACGTCCAAATTGTTTGAACACCAGAGATGACAGTCACAGACTCCCATCAGCATGGAAACCACTTCTCAGTGGTCGCCATGTCACACCCAATCAGAGTGCATCCCGCACTAATGAGTGTGAATACCCCATTGACTTCAATACTACGCCAATAACTACGTCAATGGAGTAACCGCCCCCTTTCCCTATAAATACGACCACGCGACGATCGGCCCGTCAGTTGACTCTGAAGAGTAGGCAGGTTGAGACTTCAGAGTTGACAGGAAGCAGTACGGTTGGTGGAGTAGGCTGGTTGAGACCATGCAATGGTATTGTTTCCGACTCCTCCTAATTCGATTCGTGGAGTAGGCTGGTTGAGACCACGCAATGGTATTGTTTCCGACTCCTCCTAATTCGATTCGTGGAGTAGGCAGATTGAGGTCATGTATCTGAATTATTTTCCTTCTAATTCTCCTGAAGATGGCTTCGCAAAAGGAGCCGAAACGTCGAGATTTTTCATATAGTATATATTTATATATACATATATATATATATATATATATATATATATATATATATATATATATATATATATATATATATATATATATGAATAGAGAATAAATCTACAGAATTACGAAAATCATTCGTAATTATGCATAATTATACATATATTTTGCATAATTTCGATAGCAAAGTTATTCATTGTTCCCATTATATATTTTCATGTTAATATTGTTTTCAGAATATATTTTACATTAAACATGGCCCTGATGAAAATACTGATTTCGTTCTACTAAATTCTGTATAAACTTTGCTCTCCCGAAAGGTGTTTTAAATATTGTCCATTTGCTGTCAAAGTAAAATTCTAATATTTGTCCATTTACTGTCCAAGTAAAATTCTAATATTTGTCCATTTGCTGTCCAAGTAAAATTCTAATATTTGTCCATTTACTGTCCAAGTAAAATTCTAATATTTGTCCATTTGCTGTCCAAGTGAAATTTTGATGTTTATAAAATATTCAGATTTTTTCATTTAATTTTTCTCAAACGTTGATAATTTATTTCATTGTGACTACTTTTTAATACATAATATATAGGAAAACGAAGTTCTTTCAGTCCGGGTGTCTCACGATACTGCACATCTTCTCTTTATATTATTCCACTCAAAAATATGACTTTCCAGGGATGTAACTTCAACTCTTCCATAATTTACCACATTTTGAATCAATTATGCACCAGACTAGCAAAAAATTTTAAATGGGAAAACCGTGATTGTGTTTTCATCACCAGATTTATTTTCTATTAACGACAGAAAATCGGTTCAGTTGGGATGCTTTTCTCGGAAAAGCGGTAGAATAATTCCAAAAAGGTTTTCCACTACAGGTTTAGTAGCATATTTAGCGTTGCTCCTAGACTAACTAATCTCACTACTTTCCAGCGTATAAAAGAGTTATGAATATATTTGTGTGCGTAGTGTAGTATACGAAGTCTATCTATCTATCTGATGTTTAGTGTTTATTTGGAGAGAAGTATGTTTGCATTTTGTTCTCCTGCATTTTATTGAAAAAAAGGTTGAGTGCTCTACTATCAGTGGATTAGATGATAAGGATAGTTTATCGCAGTTTATATTTCAAGATAAAGATGAACCTAATTCCATGTAGTGGATATTTACTCATTTTGGGATAATCAATATTTCGAGAAGAGTTTCTACTACTCCGATCACTACTTTTAATCGCCTGAAAAACGGTCCTGATTAGAAGGCAAAAATCATTTATATTATATATATATATATATATATATATACATATATATATATATATATATATATATATATATATATATATATATACGCACTATATTTCGTCTTACATAAAGACATATGGAAAAAAGGAATTGTGGTGACAACAATATTTGAAAAACAATACTGTAGTAAATTCGAGTGAAGATTTCCAGGCATTATACGAAAAAACAGAATTAGAAAACTGAACTCAATTTGTTAACAAATCATCACATTGATTTACATATATATATATATATATATATATATATATATATATTATATATTTATTTATTAATATATATATATATATATATATATATATATATATATATATATAATGTTTCATAGTTGTCGCTTCTCCTCCATAGATATATGTATAAACTATGAAATTTATAATGATACAATAAGGCGTGTGTACATCGTAGGAAAACTCAAAATCTTACTATACTATTTGAGAGAAAATACATGATTTTTTCGAATTCTGTACTTTTAAGTTTGAAATAATTTATCGAAATCGAAAATTCTCGAAGAGACAATACTAAAGCAATATTTATACGATGTATCACATGTTCTTTTGTTTCATTTAAAATTTCAAAATTGATATTTGCAACTACAAAACAAGTAGAAATAATGTAAATCGATATCCCATCTAACTAAAAATTAACCTTTTTTTGAAACATTTTCAAACCTTCATATTGAACGAAATTTGTACAAGGAAAGTTTCATCTGCGTCACCCTGTATATTATATTTTATGTTGAAAAATAGCATGTTTCGTATAAGAAAAGTATATCATAATTTTTCGAAATTTGACATGCCTATTTGAAAAATGCGACCACCTTTCAAAATACTCTCCTCTCTTCAGAATATAAATTTCCCTATTGCATATTTTCCGAGCTGCCATTTTCCACTAATTTGTATATCATTTCTTTCGGCTTTTCTTCTTCCACCTCTTGACCCACTTTTCCTGTTTTTCATTAATCTACTTCCATTTCGGGTCACTGGAAACAGAACATCCTCTGTATTCATTTTCATATGACCTGTTTACGGTTATGTTTATTAGAATAGATTTTCTTACCTTGACACAAGTTGAAAAATGCTAATAAAAATACTTACTCGACTTTCTGTATTTTTACAATAATTTATGGAATATTTATTGAACATACGGCAAAATTTGAAGGAGTTGTTCCCTGGACCTCTCGAATACCATTTTGTCCTTTGTTGAGTTTTGACAAAAATTCATTTTTCCTACAAATTACTTGACAATAATATACATTATGATAATTTAACATAGGGTTAAAATTGAAAGTGTTATTTCCTGGACTGATCTCAGAATATTTTGTCCTGAGATGATTTTTGACAACAATATACAGTTTAAGGGAAATCAATGGGTATCTTCTTCCGGTGCCGCACTTGGTTTCGGGCGCAGGCGACCTCTCTACAACTATTCGTGTTGTGCGTGATACAATGATGCACGAATAGAAAGGCACCTACAGCTTTACGACGCTTCCGAACGCCTTTATAGCTTTATAGAGAGGCTTCACTAGACAGAATACTTCTCGGTGGTTTGCCATTGCGTTCCGAGAGGTGGCTCTGCATAAATTCGTTGGTTCGGCCGGGATTCGATCCGCCGACCTTCTGTTCAGTAGTCCAACGCACTGACCACTGAGCATACGGCAATAATTGAAGGGTTTATTACCAAAAATTACATGTGAAGTTTCTCATGCTACAAGAACAGTAACAATAACTACCTCCTTCTAAACTTCAAATATTCAATATTTTCCTTGTTGAATGTCGTATTCCTTCCAAAACACCAGAGTCGTATCTTATTGAGTTACACCTATCGATAAACGGAGTTAACAAATATGCAAATATCATAGCTTGACTTTTCCAAGAATAATTTGTTTTTTGACGATTATTGATAATCTGCTTTCTTTAAAGGAAACAGGGTGAAACAAAAATGAGAGAGCTTAGTATATCTCAAATAGATACGACCCAGATGTTTCGAAAAGAATACCACCATCAATCATGAAAATATTGGATTTTTGTGTATTAGTAGCAGGAAGTCATTTTAACATATCTAGTAGTATAGAAAACATTACATGTAATTTTTGGTGATGAGATGTTGTTATTGTTGTTACATCTTCTTTGCTTTCATATCTTCAAAAAAAAGCAGCTTCGTTAAAACAATCGTAAAGCAGAATAGTTCTAGAACAGTCCAGAGAATAACCCCTTTAATTTTTGTGTAATATTATTCAAAATCTCTCTTACTGTTGTTCTAGCTACTTCAGTATTCCACTCCATTGCTCTGGTGGATGTGTTTGGAGGAAGATTTATTTCGCCCAAAACTATCAGTTCCTATAATTTTTCGTCTATCATTAGATTTCTATAGGTTATCGACCTTGACTTCTTTAATGAACCATATAGGTTTTGTATCAGTCGGCTTAATATTTTACCCGACGGTTGCCTCCTTTCTGGATATCGCTCATGTTATATTCGCAATGAGAAAGCTATCTTTTCATTCGCATCTATAAGACACCTGAGCATATCATACTTTTCGAAATGTTGGAACATTTTAATGAATATTCTTTGTTACCATGCCAATATTTGTACGTTGATATACCTTTTAAAACTAAGTTTCACCAGAGCGAGCTTTGACAAAAACAAAAACTCTTTGTGTATACAAAGATTTTTTGTGTATACAAAGATTTTTTGTTTTTGTCAAAGCTCACTCTGATGAAACTTAGTTTTAAAAGCAGTTTTGAATGCATGATTTACTTGATTTTGAGAAATGATATCTTTTTGTGTTACACGTGATGTCAAAGTCGTAGCCAACTATGGTAATTTTTAAAAACGTGAAATATTGGAAAACTAATAATCAAAATCTTGAGCGTGGAAATTTTACGTAGATTCTAAGAAAAAAATGAAATATGGCATGTTCCATAAATAAAAAAAATTATCAACTTTGTATTATATCTCAAGAACTAAATGTTATTTGACAAGTTGGTTTTCAGTAATGAATTGGTCTCTAAAAAAAGTCACAAAAAAATGCATCCTTTCGATAATCTCCCTGTAGCTCGAAAACGACTTTACGTATCAATAAGCGGTTTTCATATTTTAAATTGTCCCGAAAATCCTGCCCAGGACGAGTGTACTCGTTTTTTGCTAGAAGTACCTCCAAATCCCATCGAAATTGGCGCATCCTGTACAAAGAATGCATAGCTGCAGAGTTCCCAGCGTGAGAGCTAGTTTTTCCACAATAATCGAGGATCGTTCAGGAAAGATTTTCTTGCTGCCTGGACACTTTCGTCAATTTCTTCAATGGATTTTAAGAAAGTTGTAGAAACTTCGAAAATATCGCAGCCAAAGATTTTCAGAATATTTTGTTAAACTCAAACAAACTTAAGGATAAAAACAGACCATTTTTGCACACGCCGTCAATATTGATATCGATGAGATTCAAATTTTGAAATATTCTAGAATAAATTTACTGCGTGCATACCCAACACTCTTTTTGTCTCACTCCCATATAATATTCAAAATGATTATAGTCTTGAAAATATTATACACCATTTTTGATTTTCACATCGTTTATCTGATCCAGTTCACCTTTACTCGACATCGTGTACTCTGAATTATCTTTGTGCTTGACTCAATAAATTGTTCAATTTACGGATTAGAGTTTGAGCTCCATGGATTAGAGAGACCACAGATGGACACGTCAATATTGAGTGCTTTCCGTCGGAGAATTATGCACCGTTGAGGTAAATTCGACCTTTAACTAACCCCAAGTTTGTGTTGTTGAATCGTTAGCTCTCAGCGATTAGTCCAAATAGTGAAAATTCATAATTGCTGTATAGTTATCCACAAGTATTGATTTTCAATGAATCAATTGAAATAATAAAAGCAAATAGTAGATACAGTATCTTGGAATTAATTTCATATACTGATAAAGGAATGAAAGAAATAGGTGTATTCATTTTTTTTTTCTGAATATAATATATTGAGCACTCAAACCTTCATGTTTATAAAAAAATATTTCAGTCCATAGAACTGTGGGTAATATTCCAAACGATGAATAACGCAAGATATAGAGAACTTTTGAAACATATATACAAAAGGAGCCAAATTTAAAAACTAGAAACTCAAAAGATACCTTTTCAAAGAGGAGTGAAGCAGAGAGAAAAAATCTCCCCAAAACTTTTTACGTTAGTATGGAAATATATTCTCAAACAAATTGACAGGGATCGAAGAAAAATTAGCATAGATGGGAGACATCTTAGCCATCTGCCATTTGCTGATTACGTAGTTCTCATAAACATCAATCTACAACAAGTAGAGAAAATCTATCAGAATTAAAAGAAACTTCTGAAAGGGAATGGGCTAAGCATCTCCAGATGAAACACAAATATATACAGGTGGTATTCTAATAAAAAAAATCGAGAAGTTCATCATATAAATCACATTAAGGAAACTTAGGACACGGAGGTCAGTAGAAGTCTAACATGGATGGCTTTCCGAAAACTAGGAAATGTTTTCAAAACACCCAGGATCCCCATAACCCTTGAAACAAAAGCCTTTAACACCTGTTTACTAACTCTTAAGTCTTATGAAATGGAGACAACTGCACTAACTGTAAGAGAAGCTAATGAACTTCACACCCATCAAAGAGTAATGAAACATATCATGTTACGAATATCACCTCAGGGCAGCCTAAACATGTCGAAATACTGCGTCTTATTGCCACTTTAAAGTGAACTGAAAGTAGGTTACAGCACTAGGTATTATAACACAAGGTGGACTAAGAAATCACTGTAATGAAGACTCAGATCATCCAAAAGAGGAATCGGAGTCCTCCAAAGAAGATGGATAGACTACATCACGAAAAAGGTGGGACTAAATTGTCACCACAAAGTGCAAGATGAGTTTTAGTGGAGAGGACAAATGGAGGCCTATGTTTAGGAGTAGATGAACAAAGGCTGTTGAAGACAGCTTAGAGATAGATTTAGATACCTATTTGAAATGATAATCGATTGATATGACTAATTCGAAGAACATATATTTCATTTCGAAATATAAATGATTAAATCGTAGAAAAATGAATAAGAAACATAAACGATCGACAGTATTTCAAACTAATTAAATGGAAAACTATAACCATTGTAACATATTTCCTAACTTAAGCGCAACAGTCCAAAGGCCATCTGTATTCATGTATCGATATGTATAGACATGTATTTTGAAAAGCAATCCTTTCAATGTGGGTGGCATGTTATTCATTGTTTCCATTATATGTTTTCATTTTAATATTGTTATCAGATAATATGTTCCTTTGAACATGGCTCTATAGAGAATATTGTTTTTGTTCAACTAAATTCTGAAAAATCTTTGCTCTCCTGAAAAGATAATTGTTTTGAATAGTTTACCTTTACTTTCGAAGTAATATATACATCCTAATATAAATAGTTCTAATTTTTTTTCATTTGATTACTGTCAAACGTTAATTTATTTCATTGCGCCTGCTATTAAATATATAATATACAGCGGAAGGAACTTCGTTCCAACTACCTCTCGTAATTTTATTTTTATGGTTTGGGAACCTTTAACTTCTACATTCCTCAAAAGTTTTTTCCTTGACGAAAGCTTCTCAAAAACTAATCTGATACTATATAATCATGAGGATTGTTGATCAATCCAAAAGAAATCTCAGTGATCTTTGGGCTTCAAAAAACAGATTAATTCTAACAAGTTTCTCTATGCTCCCTTTTACGTTTTTCTCGATATAACAGTCAATAGCTCGATATAATCTATTTTTTTTCTAAATAAAACTAGAAAACGTGATATTTGAAATGAAAGGTTGATATTAGCGCAACTTCCTGTGTTTAGAAGTTTTTTGTTTTTAAAAAAAACACAAATATCACTAAACTGCCTCATGCAGCACCTATGAGCTGCTACTTCAAAGCGTAGGCCTTGGCAAGACCTTGATGAGCCACTCTTGCTGGTAAGACTCTTATCTACGGCTGCGATGGCAGGAAAGCCTTCCGAAAGGTTTAGTTTTTTCGCAATGTTTTCCCTATCTTGGTCACATGTGTGGACGCATTAGAACCCAAAGAGATTTTTCATTGGTACATCTTAGGAAGAAGAATCTAAAGACTTGGAACTCAGCCATATAGGTTCATCATATTATGTTAACCCATAATCACGTTCTATTGCCACCTAAAGAGGTTTTTTTTTTTGGTCAATTGAGAATTGGTCGTTTTGGTCGAATCTGTTCCATATAGGTATAGAACGATTTTTCGAGAACAAGATTATATGTGAGATAAATGATTGGAGGGACGATTCACTTCATTGGGAATGTCAAGAAGCATACAACGACACCAAGAAGAGAGCAACTATGTCAATGGGTGGGTAACTTGAACCATCGTTCCATGTTATGAACTCTTGATGGAATGCCTAGGGGGCCAAATGTTTTTTTTTTTATAATAAGTTCACATTAAGTTATACAAGAAGTAAACATTCAAAAGAGAAAACAAATATTGACTGATGAAGCTTCATATCGACCTTGAAATATCTTTTCATTCCTTTTTAAAACAATGGTTTATAAAAACAATTTACACATTCATTGAATAATATACGCATGACGCACGTTTCAGTGAAACTTCACCTTCTTCAAATGTTAAATGCAAACTAAATATATTTCTCCGTTATTTGGAATACAAAAACTAAATAGATGACGATTTTTGTAGAAAGGGAAAACAGAAGAATAGTTACAAATAATTAGTAAGGGAGTAAAGAACCATTCTGGATTGCTAGTGAGGTAGTTCGGTAATTTTGAAATAATCAGAGCGGAGTTCGTAGTATGATCAATTTGGCTATTCAATAGGAGACCTGAATGTTTGTATTTATTTATCTTTAATTATTCCAGAAAATTTAATTTAATTCCCGTACTTTCAGTATTCAATATTTTAAAGTCAAAATTGAATGTGTGATTCTCTTAGACTAAATGGTTTGCATAATGTGAATCCGACTTTTGATTAACAAAGCTACGTTTGTGTTCTGAAATTCTGGTTTGAAATTTTCTGAAAGTTTTACCAATGTAATACTTATCACAATCACCACAATTAATATCATAAACTCCTGATTTATTAATTTTGTGAATTTCACGAAGTCCACAAAAACAATAACTATTCCAAAATATTCCTTTGATGAAAAATTTCTGATGTATACGAATACCTGAAAGTTTCTGTGTCAGCGTACAACTTATGCATCTATTTTATTATGTATAATGTGAATATTAGCAATGTGCTTTGTAATTGAGAGGGTTGAATTCGACTGTTGAAGGTTCCAGACCATATTGAGCTGTACTATTTCGAATTTTAACGTTAATAATATTCCCGACAATATAGCCAAAAAACAGATACCAGCTGAGCCACAGACAACCTGCTCTCCCTTTCAATGAGGATTTAATTATTCGTTGACGTTCTGAAGAAACTCCGTAACCGTTTAAATTGATGACAGCTTCAATATAAAGTAGTAATTAACTCTGTGCTCGCCGCTTTGCAATTAAAGGACCCTCAATAACGTATGACAGGAATTCGAACATCAGGTTCGATTAATCTTCAGAAAATGGCAATATGAAGGGATTGATGGGCCGTTTAATTGAAAACTGGAATCAAAATTTGGTTACTGGACAAGTTGATTATTAGCAGAAGATCCGGGAAATATTTAACTTGATATATATATATATATATATATATATATATATATACATACATATATATATATATATATATATATATATATATATATATATATAATACATATATATATATATATATATATATGTATATATATATATATATATATATATATATATTATACATATATATATATATATATATATATACATATATATATACATATATATATCTATATATATATATATATATATATATATATATATATATATATATATATATATACAGGGTCGCTGATATGTATGGAAACGGTAGATTATTCACTAAAGTAAGATAGCTAGCAAAAAATGTAAAAATACAAAAATTTCAGGGTTTTTCAAAATCTATCACACTGAATAAAAATTAGGTATACAGGGTCAGTCAAAAAGCACTGAAGACGTAAAATTGCTTTTTCTTCAATGGAACACCCTATATATTATACCATATTTCTATTCTGCTCAACATTCTGAACAAAATTTACGTAGCACATCATATCCTAAATTCAACCGTTTTCGAGATATCGAATTTTGAAAATAACTTTTTACTACTCTCAAATTTATTAAAGAAAAAGTACGAAATGAAGAATATTCATTATGAAAGTCACACAAGGTGGAGTATGTCGATATGATCACAATATAATTATAATATTTTTACATAAAATAAAAAAGCATAAATGTTGAGGTTGATAAAAATGCACGAAACAAGTTGTAATAAACAACAAATTCTATTTAATAAGGTGCTCAAAGTGTTTACCATTTACCTCCTGACAGTGAATGTAGTCTACAAAAATAGGCCACCAAATATCTAAGAGTTGCAAGAAAGAATAAGGCATGAAATTTCTACCCTTCTTCCTCACATGATTTTAAATTCACTACAAAATTTTGTTCAGCGAGTTCATTACTGTCAGGAGGTAAATGGTAAACACTTTGAGCAACTTATTAAATAGAATTTGTTGTTTATTACAACTTGTTTCGTGCATTTTTATCAACCCTGAACTATTATGCTTTTTTATTTTCTGTAAAAATATTATAATTAAATTGTAATCATATCCACAAACTCCACCTTGTGTGTCTTTCATAATAAATATCCATCATTTCGTGCTTTTTATTTAATAAATTTGGGAGTAGTGAAAAGTTATTTTCAAAATTCGATATCTCGAACACGGTTGAATTTAGGAAATTATGTGTTATGTAAATTTTGTTCAGAGTTTTGAGCAGAATTGAAATATGGTATAATATATAGGGTGTTATATTGAAGAAAAAGCAATTTTATTTCTTCAGTACTTTTTGACTGACCCTGTATACTTAATTTTTATTAAGAATGATATATTTTGAAAAACCCTGAGACTTTTGTATTTTTACATTTTTCGCTAGCTATCTTACTTTAGTAAATAATCGACAGTTTCCATACATATCAGCGACCCTATATATATATATATATATATATATATATATATATATATATATATATATATATATATATATATATATATATATATATATATATAATCTTTTGATAATTATTAGCAATAACAGGCTGGTTGAATCTTAAAAAACTCGATTTAATCAATAAATTGACGTTTCACTATGACATTCATAGTTATTCAAAAATTTGAACAAAATTGAAAATTCTTTGACATTTATTGACTTGATAAAATTGAATAGATAAGATTGATCTGTCATGTTAAAAATTCTTTCAGTCTAATATTAACATTCAAAATTGCTTCATTAGAAGGCAAGGGAAACTACAGAAACCTTTACCTATGTAATGTTCGAAAATAATAATAATAGGGTACTATTTATTTAACAGAAAGAAATTAGTCACGGGAAAATATTAAAAAAGTAGAGCAGAATTATCGGTATAGAACGTTTATATGGAAGCAGCCGTTGACACGTGTTTCGGACTCTTTGGTCCTCATCAGAACGGCGTAGCTAAGTATTAGATTGAAAATTTGGAGATGAAAATAGTTTAATAAATAAAATCCTCTGTTATGGAAGAAAATCACTTATTTGTGGTTTATTGTTTGAACTCTCCGGTATGGGAGATTTGGTCAAACTTTGCCACGGAGGCGATTAATTCCATCCGAGAGATCTTAGAAAGAGTAAATTGATATTAAAAAAGAAAATTAGTTTTGGGAAAATATTAAACAAGTAAAGCAAAAATTATCGGTATAGTTCGTTTGTATGGAAGTAGCCGTTTTTAATGAAATTTTTATAATAAAATCCTCTGTTATGGAAGAAAATCACTTATTTGTGGTTTATTGTTTGAACTCTCCGGTATGGGAGATTTGGTCAAACTTTGCCACGGAGGCGATTAATTCCATCCGAGAGATCTCAGAAAGAGTAAATTAACATTAAAAAAGCAAATTAGTTTTGGGAAATATTAAACAAGTAAAGCAAAAATTATCGGTATAGTTCGTTTATATGGAAGTAGCCGTTTTTAATGAAAATTTTAATTTAGAATTTCAAATTTTTTAAATGAAAAAGGGTACTTACATATAAAACAATGTAGTTTGGGATCATTGCCATATTTTCAGCTAGCAATATTTAATTATTTATTCGAATTGTTGTTGCCTGTGATTTATTTTTAATCTTTTGATAATTATTAGCAATAACAGGCTGGTTGAATCTTAAAAAACTCGATTTAATTAATAAATTGACGTTTCACTATGACATTCATAGTTATTCAAAAATTTGAACAAAATTGAAAATTCTTTGACATTTATTGACTTGATAAAATTGAATAGATAAGATTGATCTGTCTTGTTAAAAATTCTTTCAGTCTAATATTAACATTCAAAATTGTTTCATTAGAAGGCAAGGGAAACTACAGAAACCTTTACCTATGTAATGTTCGAAAATAATAATAATAGGGTACTATTTATTTAACAGAAAGAAATTAGTCACGGGAAAATATTAAAAAAGTAGAGCAGAATTATCGGTATAGAACGTTTATATGGAAGCAGCCGTTGACACGTGTTTCGGACTCTTTGGTCCTCATCAGAACGGCGTAGCTAAGTATTAGATTGAAAATTTGGAGATTAATACTTAGCTACGCCGTTCTGATGAGGACCAAAGAGTCCGAAACACGTGTCAACGGCTGCTTCCATATAAACGTTCTATACCGATAATTCTGCTCTACTTTTTTAATATTTTCCCGTGACTAATTTCTTTCTGTTAAATAAATAGTACCCTATTATTATTATTTTCGAACATTACATAGGTAAAGGTTTCTGTAGTTTCCCTTGCCTTCTAATGAAGCAATTTTGAATGTTAATATTAGACTGAAAGAATTTTTAACAAGACAGATCAATCTTATCTATTCAATTTTATCAAGTCAATAAATGTCAAAGAATTTTCAATTTTGTTCAAATTTTTGAATAACTATGAATGTCATAGTGAAACGTCAATTTATTAATTAAATCGAGTTTTTTAAGATTCAACCAGCCTGTTATTGCTAATAATTATCAAAAGATTAAAAATAAATCACAGGCAACAACAATTCGAATAAATATATATATATATATATATATATATATATATATATATATATATACATATAGGGTGTCAGATAAATATGCTTCAAAAATTCAAGGGGTTATTCCTTGGCCTATTCTAAGAATACTTTATCCGCATGAGGTATAATTCAATGTTGTTACTGTCGCAAATTTTGTTTACCATGTATCTTCGAAACGAAGAGGTTTTTCAGAAATGATCTGTGGACAAAATATTCTCAGAATAGGCCAAGCAATACCCTCTGGAAATTTCCGCATGTTTATCTGAAACCCTGTTTATATATATATATATATATATATATATATATATATATATATATATATATATATATATATAATATATATATATATATATATATATATATATATATATATATATATATATATATATATATATATGTATATATGTATATAGTATATATATATATATATATATATATATATATATATATATATATATATATATATATATATATATATATATATATATATATATATATATATATATATTGATATATATATATATATATATAATATATAGATATATATATATATATATATAAAATATATAGATATATATATATATATATATATATATATATATATATATATATATATATATATATATATATATATATAGATATATATATATATATATATATATATATATATATATATATATATATATATATATATATATATATATTTATATATAATAGGCTTGCTTATTAATATAGTTAGCATTTTTAATCAAGGATCTATCGTCCTTTCTATGAAATTTATGAACTTCTACAATATTCGATTATTCATAATATAATATTCAATAATATTACTTTAAACTTGCAAATAAGAAAAGGAATTCATTATTAGTGTACAGTGAACTAACATTTCAAATGAAAAGTGTTAGTGACCCAAAAACACAGTGAATAGTGTGAAAATTGGCTGTGAAAATGGGTTAGTCGTAGTGTGTCCGATAAATTTCGGTGATAACCTACAAACAAATTGCGTGAAAATTCAAATGCGGGTGCAGAAATTATTATGACATTTCATCAGTGACGTTCAGCATCCTGGCTACAAGTCCGAACGATTCGAGTCCCTCTCCTCCCTTATCCCCCCTTCCAACAATCCTTTCGCAGAGGGGCTCTCTATCTAGAGCCTCCATCGGAAACTGTTCTAGTCCATCCCTGCTCATGGCTTCGCCCCAAGCCCCAGATCATCCTTCTTTACCTAGGACTCTTTCTACATCTGTGCTAAGGATTAAAACCCGCACCTCATTCTGGGACAAATTCTGGCACGAGAGGAGTAAACGTGACTTGTGAGTATCACAACGAGAGTTATGAAATACTTTTGTGTTAAACGCATTTTATTGACGACCATTAGCCTTATGTTAGTTTTTATTCATCAAACTGCACAATATATAGACTGGGCCAAGAAAAACGATTTTTTTTTTAAAGATACTGTGAGAATATTATTCATGTTGACAAAAAAAAGTCATGAAAGTTTAAGCCCTTAATATCAATATTAAATGGTGTATCGTTGCGACTATTGGTTCTTTAACAGTAATCGCATTTTTTCACTTAAAACTCGTGAAATGACAATCTGAAAAATTTGATCGATATATATATATATACATATATATATATATATATATATATATATATATATATATATATATATATATATTCCTGAAGGAAATTAAATTCCCTATAAGAACTGCTTTTGCTTTCCTAGCAAATTGTCCTAAAAGGAGCCGTTTTGCTGTAACCGTACCTTAAACACTGATTTTGGATTTTTGTAACTACCACTTTTAAAAAGAGTTTTATTGATCAAAATACCTCTTTTCAATACTCTACAAAAAATGTTTCTCAACAATTTCCATTGAATGCACTACTTTTAAAGTTAACGCAAAAAAAAGAAATAAAGTATAAACTTTAAAATAAAAAACACTTGGCTTATGTTTCAATATAACAAATATTTAGACACTGTATTTAGCAGTAACGAAAAGTCGACATGTTTCGAGTTATGAACTCATTATCAAGACTGACTACAGGAGAGTATTACATCGTAATTTAGAAAACAGACAAAAGCAAAGGCGATACCTGAAAATCAATTTGTTCGTTTACAAGGGGTAATTTACTTTTATGGCGGAACTTCTTTCGAGAATTTCAAGAAGGTCAAGGCGCTTTCCTTTGTTACCTGAATGTAACAATTTGGTTTTGTTGAAATCCAGGAAGTGATTGAATTTTATACAATGTTCAGAGAAGCCGGTGGTATTTTTGTTTTGTAAGATTGACTTTTTATGTTCTTCAACACGAATATTTATATTCCTTCCTGTCTGTCCAATATAGAAAGCAGGACATTCGTCGCAAAATATTTTATAAACACCACTCTTTTCTCCGATGTTAGATTTTTTTTTATTATTGACCAAGAATGACTTCAAGTTTCTTTTATTTGTACAAATTGTTTTAACGTTATGTTTCGATAGTCTGTTACAAATTTTGCTACTCAAATTAGTCACATAATTTATTGGGAAGTATTTTTGTTCTTCATTAATAGTTTGCGTGGGGTATATTGAATGCAACAAATACTTTATTCGTTTTTTCCAAATGAGCTTGTCGATAAGACTTTCATTGTAACCGTTATTAGTGGCTAATAATTTAATTGTATTAACTTCAGTTTGAAAAGTTGTTTCCGATAGTGGAATAGTGAACAACCTATGTATGAACGAATGAAAAGCACTGAGTTTTATTTTAATGTGTTGGTTACTGTCGCTGTGAATTAAAGTATCTGTGAAGGTTGGTTTTCTATAAATGTTGAAAGTAAGAGAATTCAAATTCCTAGCAATTCCTGAATTGCTAGGAATTTGAATATATTGTTATATTTATATATTTAAAATACAACTCATTGCTTTTCATTCGTTCATACATAGGTTGTTCACTATTCCATTATCGGAAACAAATTTTCAAACCGAAGTTAATACAATTAAATTATTAGCCACCAATAACGGTTACAATGAAAGTCTTATCGACAAGTTCATTGGGAAAAAACGAATTAAGTATTTATTGCATTCAATATACCCCACGCAAACTATTAAGGAAGAACAAAAATACTTCCCAATAAATTATGTGCCTAATTTGACTAGCAAAATTTGTAACAGACTATCGAAACATAACGTTAAAACAATTTGTACAAATAAAAGAAAGTTGAAGTCATTCTTGGTCAATAATAAAGAAAAATCTAACATCGGAGAAAACAGTGGTGTTTATAAAATATTTTGCGACGAATGTCCTGCTTTCTATATTGGACAGACAGGAAGGAATGTAAATATTCGTGTTGAAGAACATAAAAAGTCAATCTTACAAAACAAAAATACCACTGGCTTCTCTGAACATTGTATAAAATTCGATCACTTCCTGGATTTCAACAAAACCAAATTGTTACATTCAGGTAACAAAGGAAAGCGCCTTGACCTTCTAGAAATTCTCGAAATAAGTTCCGCCCATAATAGTCAATTACCCCTTGTAAACGAACAAATTGATTTTCAGGTATCACCTTTGCTTTTGTCTGTTTTATAAAATACGATGTAATACTCTCCTTTAGTCAGTCTTGATAATGAGTTCATAACTCGAAACATGTCGACTTTTCGTTACTGCTAAATACAGTTAGTATCTAAATATTTGTTATATTGTGAAACATAAGCCAAGTGTTTTTTATTTTATAGTTTATACTTTATTCTTTATGATGTTTCACCAAGTGATGTGCGAGAATTCAATCTCAGTTATTAAAAAAAAAATGTTAGGAAACCTATTTTGTAGAGTTTCCTTCAAGAAAAAGTACTTTGATCAATGAAAATATTTATATTTCTGGTAGTTACAAAATATTAACAAAAAATTGAAAAAACAAATCAATGTTTAAGTTACAAGGAAATTGCTCATTTTACGTCAATTTGCTAGTAGAGCTTTTTTGTAGAGAATTTAATATCCTTCAAGAATATATACCGACTAAATTTTTCAGATTGACGGTTTACGACTTTTAGTTTAAAAAATACATTCACTGTTTAAAACCCAAAAGCCGCAACGATAGACCTATCAATAATGACATCAAGGGCTCAAACTTTCATAATAACTTTTTTTTTGTCATCATGAATAATATTTCAACAGTACTTATTGTTAAAAAAAAATTATGCATATATATTTATTATATATATATATATATATATATATATATATATATATATATATATATATATATATATATATATATATGCATAAATACTCCAATTATTTCGATAGAGATATTAAAAAAATATAAAAAAAGTAAAGTCTGTTTTTGGTCCATATATTTTAGGTATTATCTTGAACTGTGGTAAATTCGGTACTAAGAAATTATTTAGTAATGTCCATTTGTCATATATTGCCGAAAGTATCAAAAGTAACTTAAATGAATGATGAATTAAACTTTTAAAAACATTATTCTTGGATGCCCCAAATATTATGACTTCTGTATGGTACCTATTTAGCAGACTATTATAACTTGGAGCAAATTCTCCTGTTTGCAGGCAACTTTTAATACACGTGAGTGCATACTTGTCCGCTGAATGCTCATTATTATTATATTCTACCTTTATTCATCATACACATGCGTGTATGATAAGCTGCCTATGCACAGACGATTGATCCTTGGAAAACTTTAATAATTCTTTTGATTTAGTGTTTATAAAGTAATAGTATATAAGTTCCAATTTGGTTCTTTATTTCTTCTACTGCGATATCACTTCAATAGAAACTTTCAAAAGCATTCATGAGTTAAGTAGGTATCAGAGATTTTATATTAGCAGTGATGTTCATCTCTTCGAAATACCTAAGGATAGTTTTAGGGATTATTTCATATATTAAAACAATGGTTCGTAATAACAATTTACACATTTATTAAATAAAATAACGCATGACTCAATTTTCAGTGAAACTTAACCTTCTTCAGATGTTAAAAGCAAACTAAATATCTTTCTCCGTTATTCGAATACAAGAAATAAATGGATGACAAATTGTATAGAAAGGGTAAATAAAAAAAACGAAAATTACCGAAATACCTGACTAGCTTTATGGAATAGGTTTTTCCTTTTCTACTAACTATTTGTAACCATCCTCCTATTTACCCTTTCTACGCAATTTGTTATCTATTTATTTCTTGTATTCGATATCATGGTGAAACATAGGTACTGAGTTTGCATCTGAAGCAGGAGAAGTTTCACCGAAACGTGCGTCATGCGTTATTTTATTTAATAAATATGTAAATTGTTATTATTAACCATTGTTTTAGTTTGTTTATCATTTTACATCATATATCGGCCCAATCAATCCAAAATTATTTTATATAGTAAAATTGTCATTATTTAGCCTTTAAAAATGATAAAAAGTGAAAAAAAATAATAGTAGGATGAAACCCATTGGAAAAGAGAAAGAATATAATAAAAATGAAAGAAAAAATAAATTACGGGCGATCTGAGGTCGGAAACGGGAAGGGGGTGAGTTTTTAAGGGTAAAAAACGGTTTATCTCGATTTCCGGCAAAACTACAAGTCCTATGGAAAAATGTCAAATGGCAAAGTTGTAGGTAATGAAAAGATCTACAACTTTTGTATTCACACTTTTTTCACATAACCTCAAAATTTATGTGAAATGTTCAAAGAACCAAGCTTTTGGTTTTCTATTTTTATTTTTTACAAACAAATTTTTCTTTCACGAAATTAGGTGAAAACCTTACCTTTTCATGTCCTAAATACACTGTAATTTATTTGATTTGAAATTTTTATTTTTTCACCTTATTTTGACTTATTATCGGAAAAGAACCCTAATTTTCAATCGAAAATTCTCCCGTCAAAATATCAGCTTTTTTCAAAAAGTTAGTGTGCTTTCTGTTCGTTGAAATCTCTACTTTCTGATGGAGTAAAAAAAATACATTACTATAGTATAAATGTTAACAAACAAATAAGTTAATAAAGTTAATATTTAATAATACTTCTACAATATTTTGAGAAAGTTGTAGAATCTTCTTTATTTATTGCTATTTTGCGATAACTTATATACCTGAGTGAAATACGGAAAATTTTAGCCCATCAAAAGGTATTTCATAAAGAATTTGTGAAGGGGCTAGGAGGGTCTGGGCCTTACTACATACCTGTTATTTCGTAGCTGCTGTAAAATTTACTATAGTGATGTATTTTTTTTACACCATCGGAAAGAAGAGATTTCAACGAACAGAAAGCACACCAACTTTTTTAAAAAAGCTGATATTTTGACAGGAGAATTTCCGATTGAAAATTAGGGTGCTTTTTCGATATTAAGTCAAAATAAGGTGAAAAAATAAATATTTCAAATCAAATAAATTACAGTGTATTTCGGACATAAAAAGGTAAGTTTTCACTAAATTTCGTAAAAAAAAAATTTGTTTGTAAAAGATAAAAATAGAAAACTAAAAACTTTGTTCTTTGAATATTTCACATAAATTTTGAGGTTATGTGAAAAAAAGGTAGATACAAAAGTTGTAGATCTTTATATTACCTTCAACTTTGCCATATGACTTTTTTCCATAGGGCTTGTAGTTTTGCCGGAAATCGAGATAAACCGTTTTTTATCCTTAAAAACTCACCCCTTTCCCTTCCCGACCTCAGATCGCCCGTAATTTATTTTTTCTTTCATTTTTAATATATTCTCCTTCTTTTCCAATGGGTTTCATCCTAATATTATTTTTTTCGGTTTCAAAAATTATCGACCCTGGTCTAATTAGCGTGAACTGTAAGTTATTATTTTCGAATATGCTGTCATTTCGCGTTTGTGTCGTTTCACGTTCTTCACTAACTTATCTGAAGCACGAAGTTTCGCATTGTTCTCGTGAAACTCTTGTGACGTAGTTGGCATTTGAGAATTTTTGAGATCAAGTCATCCTGGCGAGAATTTCATCGTCATGACGACCCTGTTTGAATATCTAGATAAAATTGAAGGCGAATGTGCTTCAGAGAAAATTTTCAAGGATCATCGAATGTTGTGAAGTCAATATACGAGAGATGAAGTTTCATATTTGAGAACAAGGTCCGTATAGAGTGGATTAAATTTATTCGCTTCTCTGAGCTGCAATTCGGCGAATTACGTTGATTTAATGGTTTCATGCAGTGTGTCCGGTTAGTTAACATAATTGAATTAAATTGGTTCTGATTATTCATTACGAAATTTTGTAACTTTAAAAAAACAAGACGAGCTGTTTTGATTTTCTGAGATGCGATTTGACCTCATTAAATGTTGGAATTGTGGAAGTCGATAGGGGGGCATCCATTAATAACGAGAGGTGTTTAAGAGGGGGAGGGGGTCGAGTGAAATCTCACGTGGGGGAGGGGGTGGTCTCGGCAAAAATCACGTAATTTTTTTTTTCTCAAGAAACCGTATAAAATTGCGATAAGACTGGGTTAATTAAGTAAAAAATATTTATCCACTAAAATATGGCTAAATCATATATAATAATAATCATCGCCGTTCAATTATGCACTGATAGAAGAATTCTAACTAGAATTATAAATAAATTCATTTGTTTGAAAGCAATTTAGTTATTTATTAAATATGAACAAGTATTTTTCAAATATCGTTCGTTAACTATTAATTGAAGAAAATACGCTACGATGTGACGATTATTCATAAAAAAATAATGCCATATCCTTTTATAATAAAAATACGACGCATTAATGATTTTCATTAAATAAAATTCTGTATCACTTATTAAAACCTTTGTTTTATTATTAATTTTATTTTATTTATAAAATATTACTAATTTACTTGAACTAATAGAATTTTTTATTGAAGTTATGGCGGAATAAAAAGTGTTGAAGTAGTAGTCACTCTTGAGATCATACATGAATCTCCGTGGATTGAATTAGAGTGAATATTCTATAACAAATTTCAGTAGTTCCTATTTAAGTATTTTATTATTAAATCTCATTGTAATTTTATGCTACGTCATTAAAATTCTCGAATACTAGTCTTAAATAGAAAAAATTATAAGAAAATTATTTTTTTATATAAATCTAATGGAATCGAGCACCGTTTAACTCATTTACATAACAAATACGCATTTTGAAAAATTTCACGTGAGATTGGAGGAAGAGGGAGGGGGTCGAGCAAAATATCATGGAATCTCAACAAGGGGGGCGGAGCGAAAAATCTCAAAAATTCTCTCACGTAATCAATGGAAGCCCGCATACTGGATGAAAATCAATTAACATCGTAATAGTTGAAATGTATATTAAATTCTCACTAATTTGAATGAATAATTAAATATTACTCGTTTTGGTAAACTCTACAATAATCAATTTTCAATTCTAGTTGCTCTGTGTAACCTGTAACTGATGATGTTATAGTTTATCGAAACTCGTCAATACTAATTAAATTATTGAAAATTTAATACATATTTCATTTGTTACGATGCTCTTCGAACGTTTCATGTTTCTTGTTACTATATTCCTTCACATTTATGAAGTCACTAAGGTCACTTTGACATACTTCGGAAGTCTTTTTTCCATCGTTCAATAATAACATAAAATTACTTTATATTGTATGTTTATTTCTATTGAGTCTTCTTCCTCCTGATGTAGCCAAACCTCAAATATTTGCCGCAAAATTAAAAACAATGTTTTTTTTACACATAGGTATTGTTATTGCGAACATTATCACGTTCATTGAATACTAGCACTTATTACATAGAGATATCATATAGCCAATTTGTACCTATATATATATATATATATATATATATATATATATATATATATATATATATATATTATATATATATATATATATATATATATATATATATATATATATATATATATATATATATATATATATATATATAAATATATATATATATATATATATATATATATATATATAAACCTATATTTTATTATTTATTCAAATTGTTGTTGCCTGTGAACTATTTAAAACTTTTTGATAATCATTAGCAATAACAGGCTTGGTGAATCTCAAAAAACTCGATTTTATTAAAAAGTTAAAGTTTCGCCACGAATGTCGTGGCGAAACGTTATATATATATATATATATATATATATATATATATATATATATATATATATATATATATATATATATATATATATATATATATATATATATATATGTATATAATAAATGTCGAATATTAACTGTTATGAAACTTGCGATAAAGCCAGACTACTTTATATTGGTTTTCATGAGTACAAAAATTTTATAGTTTTTTGTAGGTGATATCAAATATAATCTTAATAGAAAAAATAAATAAATTACTTTGAAATTTCACGAAGTTTCAGTCGACTGGCCTGAAAGTAGATTTGTGAAAAAACGCGAGAGCGGCAAAGGTCCATCTCCAAGATCGAAACTTCTCCGCATTTTTGTTCTGTTTTACATACAAATTTTTAACCCCCAAAGTACATTTGGAGGAGCTGTGGAGGTTGGAAAATCCTCAAGAACTACGAAAAAAATGAAATCTGTACACCTACTTGACAGCAACTGAATTCACGTACACATTTTCAATACTGGAGGGGCAACTTCGGGATGCAAAAATTAGAAATCGATTTTTTGACTCCAAACATTCTTCAAAAACCGTTCGAGAGTTAATTTCGGATAATATATTGTTTATAATTAATTTCCACGTCCTTTACTACAGGTTTGAAAATTTTCCGTCCATCCGCCTTAGTGGTTTCAAATATTTTCTTTGACCGCCACCTTTTTAATTAAGAGATTTCATGCTTTTTCGTAGTTTTTGTGGTTTGCTCACCTTCACAGCTTCTACTGATTTTTGCACCTCAAAACCCCCCTTTCACATTCCACACTGTGGGTTTCATCGACTCATTTTGTCGCCGCAAGTTTTACGTTTAAATTTCAAGTATTTTTGAGCTTAGTACATATCTATAAGATAAGATAAGATAACTTTATTTACTTTATACAAATACATAGTATTTTAAAGCACGTCACAACACATTGAAACTCAAAGAAAAAAACAATTAAGTTCAAAATAACTAATACAAAACAGTACAATTATTTATGTGAAAAATTCATCAAGGTCACAGTAGCATTTGTTAATAAGAAAAAGCTTAAGATTTTTTTTGAATTGCTTAAGTGGAAGATCCTCATAGGATTTTTCTATTTTAATAAGTTGGTTATAGCATTTTGTTGCAAAATATGAGGGATTTGTTTGAGCGATAGCTAGTCGTTGAAATGGTTCATCCAAATTGTCTGCATGCCGAGTGAAGCAATTATGCACGTCACTTCTTTTTTTAAAGTTACTTTGATTTTCTTTTACTAATAGTATCAGTCTAAAAAGATACAGGCCAGTGACTGTAAGTATTTTCAATTCCCTGAAGTACGGTCTGCAGTCCGTTTGTGTCTTCAGGTTTAACATGTAACGGACCGCGCGTCTCTGGGTAACTCCAATTTTACCTGCTTCTTTAGCTTGTCCCCAGTAAATAATACCATACGACATTTTGGACTGGAATAACCCATAGTACGCAAGCTTAAGGACTTCAGTTGAAACTGTATATTTTAGGTTTCGTAAGAGATAGCAGCATGAACTTAACTGCCGCGATAGCTGATTAATGTGAGTTGACCAAGTGAGCTTCCGGTCCAGGTGGATACCCAGGAACCTTGTATCAGGGCTGCTTACTATCGATTTACCTCTCAGTCTCAATAATAAGGACTTATCGATCGTCTCATTTTTTGTATATATTTCGATTAAGGAAGTTTTGTCCTCGTTTAAGTTTAATTTGTTTATTTTACACCAGTTAAGCATTAATTCGATACATGCGTGTGCTTTCTCTCTAATTTCATTTATATTTTTACCCGCTATGATAACGTTAGTATCATCCGCGTAAAGGATAGGAAGGCCAAATTTCCCCAAGCATAGAGGCAAATCGTTTATGAATAGATTAAATGAGGTGGGAGAAATACAAGAGCCCTGTGGAGTCCCCACATTCACTTCTAGAATCTCCGAGACTGCTCCCTCAAGGGACACTTGTTGTGATCTCTCCGAGAGATAGGATATTATCCAATTGAGGGCTTCCCCTCTTATGCCATTCTCATAGAGCCTGGACCGAAGTATATCAATATCCACATGGTCAAATGCCCGACTTAAATCGATCATAATTGCAATCACAATGTTTTTTTGGTTCATGTTTTCATAAATAAAATCGAGAGCTTTACTGATGGCCGTATGTGTCGATCGATTAGGCCGAAAACCAGTTTGTTGCTCTGATAAAATGCCCTTTCTTTCTAGAAAGTTAGAAAGTTTTTTATTAAAAATGAATTCAAATATTTTACTAAAATGGCATTGAAGGGCAATGGGTCGGTAGTTTTCCACTTTGTCCCTACTACCCTTGTTTTTGAAAATGGGGATGATTTTTGATTTTTTTAATGATTTAGGATAAATTCCTTCTGTAAAGCTAATGTTTAAAATGCGAGCCAGTGGCTCTCCAATTATATCTTTAACCTCCTTAATTATGTTCCCTGGTATATTGTCTACGCCACTGGATTTTTTACTGCACACCTTGGCAATAGCTGAGTTGACCTCCTTGGTTGATGTCGGTGAGAGAAAAAAAGAATTTATATATCGTTCTGAATGGTATAAATTCTCATCATTATTTGTTGCAGAGTCGCTATTATTTAATTGAATGATATTAAAGTATTTGTTAAAAATATTACTTATTTCCCAAGGATCTTCAATCTGACATCCCAGCTCATCGGTGATCTTTTGACAGGATGTTTTTTCCATTTTATTTATCATATTTTCTTTAACTATGCCCCAACAGGCTTTATTTTTATTGTTAGCATTCGTGATTCTGTTATCATAAAACCTTGTTTTTTCTTTAGCTAGGCTATTCTTATATAATTTTTTAAGATTTTTGTAATTATTAGAATATTGACTATTATTTAGTCGTTTTTGTATTTTATTCATATCGTTAATTAGCTTTGCTAGTTCTCAAAGATTGTTGGATCTTTGAAATTTACTTTGTGAGTAATTAGTTTTTCGTTTTTTCGTTAAAGGGAAGCATTCCCTAAATATTTCTTCAAATTTATTTTGAAAGCACTCAAAAGTTGAGTTGGTATCACCTTTATTTGATATAATAACGTTCCAATCAACCGAACCTATGATACTTTTAAAAATTTCTATATTATTTTTTTTACTAAAAAGTCTGACTAGTTCAGAACTATTCATAGCAAGATTGTCAGTTGGTTTACTCGCATCATCACAATACCAATTGTAGTTGGTAATTTGAAAGGTGTGGTCAGATAAGTGGCTATCCACCACCACCGTCTGACAGTTTTTGGCAGTCTCATTTGTTACAAAAATGTTATCAATACATGTGCTGGTACTATGGGTTATTCTAGTCGGCTCCTTAATTCAGTTAAAGACTTGAAATATGTATCTGAAGTCGGCTGATATTAGGGAGGTTCCATTTGGGGTTTCAATTTTTAGTGTTAAGTGTTAAGCATTTTTAAATAAAAATTCAGTTAAAGACTAGAAATTCGTACCTGAAGTCGGCTGATATTAGGGAGTTTCTATTCGGGGCTTTCAATTTTTTTCAACGCCGTAATTTGTAAGTAAATATTTCTTGCGTTTTTATAGTTATCCAAACTTTGTGCATGTCTTTGACTCTCCAAAATTGACTCAGAGTGTTAAGAACTTTTAAATAAAAAAGAGCAGAAATAGCTGGAAAATAAGACCTTACACTATTGTTATTATATCTCACATCAAAATACGCCGCTCTTTGTTGCCATAAAAACGTTACGACAGTTTTTCCACCTTGTCAATACTCTCGGCATGTCTTATTTGGTGGGACTAACTTTGTGTGGAAAGTGTGGAAAGCGAACGGGATTAAATTTTTCCAATTCGTTCGCATTAATCGTTCTGCTTATCTTAATATTGAAAAGCATAATGCAATAATTACATGCAGTTTTTCTAAATATGTTGTGAAATAATTGTGTATAATATAAATTTAGTACTTTATATGCGCAATCAATACTCGACTACAGTACTTTCATGAATATTTTGCTCATTATCGAGTTTAGATGTTATATGTAATTGGCGCCTACTATAAGACTAGCTCTGTAATTTTCAGTAGGATATTACTTTCTCTCTTATACACATTTGACATTATCACTCTGTGATGAATAATTTCGATAACGAAATTGCTTAAGTTATATTTGTTTGAAGATTTATCTTTATCGATTTTATTGTTTTTGTGGTAATATTATCGTATACACACAATATCAGCAAACAATATAAGGATAGTCTGGCGACACTCCAAATCTATGTATATATTTTCAATTAAGAAATTCACTTTAATACTGGAAATTTTATTTGTGAAATAACAACCAGTTAAACTGACTTTGTGTTATTCCTAACCAGATTTAACTTTGAGCCCACAAATCCGCTTATTATTGGAAAAAAAACATACAGTTATTTAATACAAACTCCTTTTTCCGGTGCCGTACCCGGTTTCGGGCGAAGGCCACCTCTCTACAACTATTCGTGTTGTGCGTGATACAGTGATACACGAATAGAAGGGGCCTACAGTTTTACGACGGTTCCGAACGTCTTTATAGAGAGGCTTACTAGGCAGAATACTTCTCGGTCCATTGCCTTCCGTGAGGTGGCTCCGCATTAATTCGTTGGTTCGGCCGTTGGTTCGATCTGCCGACCTTCTGTTCAGTAGAACAACGCACTGACCACTGACATATGGAGCCACTCAGTAAAATCAGTTCATAATTTCTACCTTCACCCTTTTTTCAATTACTGAAAATGAACACCAATTCACGGATGTGCATCAGCAGCATTGAGCTCTGGTTTCATCTCAACAGCATTGAGTTGTGAGTGTTTACCATATTACAGTTGTCCATCAACAGTATTGACCTCTGATTCTATCTCAGCAACCTTGCTCATTAAGTATCATTCACAGTTGTACATCAGCATCATTGAGCTCTGGTTTCATTTCAATAGCATTGAATTTTGAGTGTTCACCATGCTACAGTTGATTCAATTGTCCATCAGCAGTTTTGACCTCTGATTTTATCTCAGCAGCATTGCTCTTTAAGTATCATTCACAGTTGTACATCAGTAGCATTGAGCTCTGGTTTCATCTCAACAGTATTGAGTTGTGAGTGTTCACCATGTTACAGTTGTACCAATTGTCCATCAACAGTATTGACCTCTGATTCTACCTCAGCAACATTGTTCATTAAGTTTCATTCACAGTTGTATATCAGCATCATTGAGCTCTGGTTTCATCTCAACAGCATTGAGTTGTGAGTGTTCAACATGTTACAGTTGTACCAATTGTCCATCAACAGTATTGACCTCTGATTCTACCTCAGCAACATTGCTCATTAAGTTTCATTCACAGTTGTATATCAGCATCATTGAGCTCTGGTTTCATCTCAACAGCATTGAGTTGTGAGTGTTCACCATGTTACAGTTGTTTCAATTGTCCATCAGCAGTATTGACCTCTGATTCTCTCAGCAGCATTGCTCCTTAAGTATCATTCACAGTTGTATAATAGCAGCATTCATCTCTGGTTTCATCTGAACAGAATTCCGTTTTGGATGATCACCATATAATAGTTGTATCAGTTGTGCATCAGCAGTATTGACCTCTGATTCTATCTCAGCAGCATTGCTCCGAATGAATTATCATTCACAGTTGTACATCAGCAGCATTGAGGTCTGGTTTCATTTCAGCAGAATTGCGTTTCGAGTGTTCACCATGTTAAAGTTGCACCAGTTGTCCATCAGCAGTTTCGACCTCTGATTCTATCTCAGCAGACTTTTTTTTCTAATATGAGGTACTGTTGTACTGTAGTATTAAAATCTAGTTTCATATCAACAGATGAAATCTTGGAGTATCCCAACGGAGTGATAAAATTAAACAGATTTTCTTATTTCAATAACATTACTGACTAATCGTACCTAAATTCAAAATTGAGGTGTTCCTCTGTAATTATGTATATAATCACTACCAGCGACTATCGTTAGTTGTTGCTCTTACCATTTTACATAGCATATAAAGCGCAAGTCAAGTTTGAATCTGAAGTATATTTGAGATGTTCATATCTCTATAACAAAGTACTTTAAACGCACACTGCTGAAGAGTACGAACCATTCGTTTGGTAAATTACGTTTGATAACCAATCTTCGATTATAGGCACAATGAAGTGTATTCTTGATCTGCTCGAAACTTTCTATGTCAATATTAGTTTCACCATAAGACTTACAAAAAAACATTAACGCTTGAAAGGTGAAATTAATTAACACTTTTCAACATTCTGGTTCACTGATACTGGAGGACGCAAAAATATACAAAAAAAAACTAGTATTCAAAGAAATTGATGAACTGACTGTAAGGAACGTAGACACACACAAACACACAGAATAAAAAACTTTTTTCAGATCTTACTGTAGCAGAGAAATTATTATTTAAAAAATTGCTTAACCGATAAAATTAAAGTACACACACACACACACACACACACACACACAAAAGAGAATACGATTTTTTAGTTCACATTTCATTGTATACGAGGAGCGCGATACCTGAAAGGTAGAGAAACGCTGGTATAAACGCTTGATATTTTTATTGTTGACAAAAGACTTTTCTTGGTCAACTCTTCATTCGGAAAGTTCAAAACTCTACAGTAATACCTTCTGTAATATATGACTAAGTTTGAGGTTACGTAATCTGAAACTTTGCTTCGAGAACTTATGAAGCCATGATACAAAATAGAATTTCCAACTTTTCAATATTACTACCATCGAGTTGGAGTAAATGAAAATCAGAATAGAATATATTTCCAGCTTCAGAAACCGTAGATTTGTTATTCTGTTTCAATTTAGGGTTGTGTTTTTCACGTATATCATTTGTATGTGAAGATGTGCTTCTTGTGTAGGCATGAGTTAATTGAGTATTAAATTGAACCCTAAGGCTTCACTTTGGATACTTCGTTTTTGCATGTCTAGAAGTTAGGTGGTATTGAACAAGAAGATTATGGATGAGCTTCAAAAGCTACTAATTGGGAGTATTTCTTATATATTGATTTATATTTATTCACCGAATCAAACAAATAATACTTGTGGGGGAATACTGCGCACAGGGCAATATCGCGCATCAGTGCTAGGGCTCTCTAATGCCTTTATTCGAAATGTTGATAGTGTAGCCCTCTAGTGTTCGACACCTTAACGAATCTGCATTACTGCAGATAGTGCCAATTTCAACCATGTGTTGGCAGTCGGCTTTTGTTTGTTCAGCGCACTCTTGCTATAACTTTTTTCTACTTGAATTAAGTGATGGAAGTAAATCCTGTTGGTTTTCTAGGTATTTTTTTATTTGTGTTACATCTGCAGTATCTTTGTTTCCATTTGAGCGTATATTCGAAGAAAATTAAAGTTTGCTTTTTCTAAATCAGCGATTATTTCTTGTTGGTTACCTGTGGGGCTATACCGAGCAGTTATGCGCGTTATAACCCCTCATTAGATCATATGGTGAAATATTATCTTTAACATGATTCCAACATTCCAGTATCTACCACTTCGAGGCAACAAGAGGTGATTCAGGTAGAAAAGATGCATTCTCTACGCAACAAGAACAAGATTTATTAAATCATGAGTTCAAATTGGCAAATTTTTTTTGGGTTGAACTCCAAAAATGTCTAAGAAATATGGCATACGATTTTGCAGTAAAAATAAAATTAAACACAATTTTAAAAATTACAAATAGTTCGGTCGTAAAGAAAAGTTTTCTGCGGTATGATACTGCAGAAATTACAATTTTTTCACAAACAATCCACATACAAAAATGAAAGGAGAATTTAGCTGTTTCAAATGTTCTTACTTGTGAAATATTTGCTTATTTTTTAAATTAAATACAATGAAACTTAACTAATTATTGTTATTTTTCGTTTAAAGTAAGCATTTGGTTTGTTTTTTATATTTCTTTCATACGTGAAGTTTTATGCGCGGTTTTACCTCAACGGGCTGGGAAAACCGCGCAAATGCAGCAGCTGATAAATTTGAAACTTTCATAAAAGCAAAAGGTGTACGGTATTCCCCCACTTTCCCCTACTTATATGGCTTGAAATGTAATAATATTCCATATTTTACAGTACTAATCAATATACCCCTACAAACTTATGAAAATATATTTGTGTCTCTTCTTTATTTTAAGATTAAATGAAAGTAGCAAGCTGCTTTTTAAATTAGATGAAAGATAATAAGATCACGTGATTTTCTGGAAAATAATAAAAATACCCTAAATTTGCCAATGTCAAAATAATTACATGAAAGTACATACATACGCCGCACGCTTTTAAAAAAATAATAAAAACATTTATTGAGAAAGAGGGAATTCACTTTGATCATTTATTAGAGGGATTAGTTTATGTGATATAGAGTTTTCTGAATTGTTTATTTCCAGATATATTTGAAAATATTGCATGCTGGCAAAAATTATTTCGTTTTATTTCTACGCGTCTGAATACAAATAAAATAGCAAAATATATATTTCAATTAGATGAAAAATTGCTTTTAAAATGACCTTTAAAGGGTCATTCTGTCTAACGGTTTTTGTTTTTTCCCTTCAAATAAAAACAACAACTTTTATTCAAAATATCCATTTTTTATTGGAAATATTCCAGTGTGCCAAGATACATGAGCCAACCTGTATATTACCAATATTAATTTTTATAGCATTTTTATGAATTGGGTTTATCAAACAACAAGAAACTCCATGGAAATTTCGTTAACTAGATAGTGATCTATTTCAAGTCCTCTTACCATTAAGTCTGTCAATTTCAGATGAAATATTGCCATGTATATTTTAATTGAATTATTCCTTCAGTTTTAATCAATTTCTCGAAACTCGAGCTAGTTTTGACGGATCAGAAGGCAATATTTTCGGTAAAGGGTTACTGCATGCTTTCAGATTAAATATGCATTCCCTTATTCATTTAACAGTTTTGTGTTTTTTATATCTTAAATGGCATAAAATCATGTTCGAATAAAGCTGTTGATTGTTATACACATTTATTTGATATAACAGTCATTTTCGTCTATGTTTAACTGGGTATCTCACTTAAAACAATCCACCTGGAATATTTTTAATATTTTTTTTTGGAAATTCCCCTTTATTCATGGATGTTGGCTTATTTTTCTAAATAGGGTGGCAACCCCTTCAAGAATATCAAATGGCATGTGGGGTCAAGCGGCACATCTTTCACAAACAAGCAATAATAATTTTGTTCTGCGTTGAAATGAATTTGAATATACCTGTGAAACTTGAGAAGAAGTTTCTAAACGAATTAATTAGAAGTACAAATTGATAGCCATTCACATTCAAACAGCAATAAAACCTTTGTTCAAAATTTCTCGAACATTTCATGTGCTAGTTTACCATATTCTTCCAAGAGGTACGTTACGCTTTATAAATAAATCTTTTAGAATGACCCGGTAAGAAAAATTCCTATGATATTAAATCTGGCGATGTTGGAGGCCATTCAAAGAAACTCTTACCAATCCAGTGTTTGAGGAAATTCTCAAACATTCATGTAAAGGGGCTCCATAGTATGGTGGAGAATTTGATCATCGTTTCTACAATACGCGAGTAAACTAAAACTTGTAGCAAACTGAGATAAGATTCTCCAAAGATTTTGATTAAAAAATTGAAATTAGTTGAAACTTGTATCTTTCTATTTACTTTACTGGCACTTTCAATACTGTTATTTATTTCAATTCGGACAAAACTTTTTCTGTTGTTTGTGGGAGAATTGAATTATCTACCTATATATATACTAAAATGCTGGGCCACTTGACCTCCCATGCTATTTAAGATTCTTGACGAGCTTGCCACCCTGTTTAGGGGAATGACCCGAAATCCATGAATTTACTCCCCTTAAAACATAATCGACATCCCTGCAGATTTTCCAAAAAACCCTATAATTAAAATATCGCAGATGGACTATTTTAAATGCGCCACCTGGTATACAATCATTATTTTGATTCCTAATATCTGTAATGGCAACTCAAATTGACCTTTGACAAATGAAATTAAATAAAGGTACCTTAATTGCGATAGTTTTGTGTTTGTAATTGTCATTATGGTACTTGCAAATCCCTTGAAAAATGAGCGAGTTTAAAGTAATTTGACTGGATCGGTTGGATAAATCGAACCGGTGCCCTATTTTTGAGCCCGGGAAATTTATTAGTAAATACGCTGAATACTAGAAAATAAAATATTCCACTTCTACTTTAATTATATCATAGAATCATCAATATTTGATGCATTTTATGGTATTTTAAATTAATAAAGGTTCTTCAAAATAGTGAATGATACGAACAGGCGATTAAAAAGTTTGACGGATAATGTTTTATCAGAAAAAAATCTTATATTCTAAAAAAAAAAATTTCTGTTCACAGGTATTAAGAATTCTTCTTGAAGTTCAATTATTTTTAACTTTATTTAAAATTTATATAAATTTTATGATCACTTCATTTCAATAAGATATAAGCTCATCATATATTCACCTGAATTCAAATTGACTGATCGTTTGAAATTTGCTCAATATGCATTTATTGTCCCATTATTTTTTTACGTTTCAGTATTTAATTTTTTTTTGGTGAATAATACCTTCAAAATTGAGTTTGTGTGAACAATAATTTCTCTATTCTTACCTATTTTTGAAAGTTTAATTAATTTCGCTTTTGTTTTTTTGTTACAGCCATGGAGAAGACCTCATTGTTACTCCTTTTGCACAAATTCTTGCCAGTTTGCGTAGCGTACGCAACAATTTTCAGTGTCTCACCAATGTGCCCCCAAACAAGTGAGTACAATAATCTTTTCTACTTTTCTCGACAGTACATGTCTAAAATTCTACCAGAATAAAAAGGCATTGTAGAAAATTAATCAAGTTTTTAACTACATAATAGTGACAGTCGTAATTATAGTAACATTATGTTTACATAACCTTTCTTTATTGAAATCAGAAATGAATTTTCTGTTTCTATTATATAAAACCGGCGTTAAACTGTAGGTTCATAGAGTAAGAAAGAAGACAAAGTGATCCAATTTCATAGCCCACTATTGATCTAGACGTGGCCGATTGTTTGCAGCGATATGATGAATTGCTAGTTTATTGTGGGTGGTTTTCTACAGGTATCGGTAGGTCCATTACTTGTTACCACAAAACAGAAATTATTGAATGATGAAAGTCATACAAATAACATAGAGCAGCGAAATTATTTTTACCATCCGATTTTCTCTTAAGCAACGCTTTAAGTTTTGAATTTTTTCCAATATCTACAATTAGATACTAAATTAGATTATGGAAAATATACAAGTTGACCATGGTCAATTTAATATACTACATAAAGTGAAAAAAGGTAAATAGTTCAATAATTGAAAAAAATTATCAATCAACTTTCCAAGGGAGCTAGTTATATGTATTTCAATACAAGAATTCTCCATTCACAATTCAACGATGAATTATAGAAAAAGTAAAGAACGGAATTCTGCATTTTCGATCCAAGCGGTGATTTGTTGGTTTCCAATATCTTTGGTGGAGGGCGCTCTAGGTTGTTATCCAGACAGTAGTCCCATCGCGATTCGCATTAGAGAACAAGTAAGGAGATGTTGATTATCTCCGATCAAATAAGTTGCTCTGATGAGATCTAATAAGATCGAAACAGCTGTATGCAGATTTTGGGTGAGGGTGACTTGACATTTTCTATAATTCATTGTTGGAATTAGCGTTGCGAAATACGTATAACCAGCTCGTTGGAAAGTAATTTGATGATTTTTTGAATTGTTGAAGAATTTTCCTTTTTCACTTTATGTAATATATATATATATATATATATATATATATATATATATATATATATATATATATGTATATATATATATATATAAATATATATGCATATATATATATATTTATATATATATATTTATATATATATATATATATATATAAATATATATGCATATATATATATATATATATATATATATATATATATATATATATATATATATATATATATATATATATATATATATATATATATATATATATATATTCTGAAAAAATCTGAAGAACACTTTCAGACAAATCAACTTTTTAGGTCCTTACGCTTATCATGAAAATCATATAATATCAATGGACGCTTTGTCTTTTTTTTATTCTCCTATCATCCGAATTTCTGATGTACATTGTGTTAATATGATTTCCACAATTTTAATTTTCATCAGAATAAAATAAATGTCCGATTGAATTGATTCATAATGGAGTTCACTGCGTAATAGGAAGTTACCTCCTTCCCAACGGAAAAAGGGTTCACATCTCTTCGATCTAGCCATTTTGATTACGTGTTGCATCCCTTCCGACCCCAAGGATTTACTCCATCCAGTAATCTTATTTTTATCCTCTTTGATGTTTTTATTTGTAATTCTTCAATCCACATGATGCTTACGTAATATTTTTATCTTTTCTCTCGCTATTCATAGGTCCCGTCGTTCCTCCGGAGCAGCTATGTCATCCCAGGCGAAGGTCCCAAACATCAACCCCGGGGGTGAGTATCTCCCTACCATAACATCAATATTTGTTTGTTCAACTTTGAGACAAGGTTTGTTTGTAGGATGTATGTTTACAAGTAGGCGTATTTACTTCTATTCAAAACATCAGTGACAGAGTTCTTCTCTGTTATTAAACATACAGGGAGAACGAAATAGACTGAACGAAAACTCCGGGTATCTGACGTGCCTCAGGAAACAAATAATATAGTAAACACTTTTTATTTCCAACAAAAACGTTGTTGCCAAAAAGAAAGTTAATTATTTTTTCTGATTTGAAGACTTTTTGATGTAATAATATCTAAATATACATTTACTATCAGTTTTATTGATATCTGCAAGTACTGATCATAGTTTCATGTCTGTATCGAAACAGTTTGCTCGGTTTACTGTAAATTTCCCTTTTTCATATATTATTTTTATGGTATGCTTTTTGATCTATGGTCCAATGCCGAAAACCTGAGTAAACATACGGAGTTAGCTTTTTTGTTCAATTTTCATAATAATCAATTTCGTGAAAATGATCTAATAAATAGCTTACTGACAATACGACAATACTAAATTGAATGGCATGAGATAATTCAACAATAAGACCATATATGTGAATATATATATATATATATATATATATATATATATATATATATATATATATATATATATATATATATACAATTGCTGAATTAAAACTTTATGATAAATAATTTATTTTATATTTTTTGAAGCATATATGACAATGCTGTTAATTTTATTAAGAACTGCCGCTGATGCACAATGAATATTTTATGATAGAATTGGGTAATTGTGTAAGTGTTATGAATAATGAATAAATAATATATATGTATATATGTATATATATATATATATATATATATATATATATATATATATATATATATATATATATATATATTATATATTGTTGATGATATCGAATTTGGGCATTTTTTTTTTGTTGTAATTATTCTGATGCTGACTCAAAAATGTTATAAAGTATCATTTAAAAAATCAATTTGTACACTGGTAGAAGACACACATCATGTTTATGTAAGACATTTGTTAATCAATTATCTCTTCAATTAATTATCTGCAGATGATGAAACAAAAAATAAAAAGGGAAATAAATACTAACAAACTGTCAGTTTTCTCAATTTTATGAAATAACTGAAAAAAATTTTGAAGTTCCACTACTTAGAAAGGAAAAATTCATCACAGTAATAAATCAAGCCGTATACTAAGAAATAGAATTATTGTATGCACGAACGTGAATGAGACTTGCGAATGATTCAACAAGTCTGTATTTTCGAGGAATATTTCAATTAAAAAGTTCATTCGTAAATACTAGCCAGCAGTTCTAGTTACAAAGATCACTGCATACGTGACAATCATCATAATTTGAGCTTTAACGGAAATAAGTACATTAGAGAGTTCAAATACACTGGTTAAGCTAATACTTCAATAAATACAATGATACTGAATGCAAGGCATCATAGGAAATAAGTTTCGTTAAGTGTTCAATAGAATCTGCAGTACAGTGATAGCGTTACGTTATTTAAGTGAGACTAGCTGCCCGGCCACGCGCTGCCATATATATATATATATATATATATATATATATATATATATATATATATATATATGTTCAGAAAGAGTACCGCGGTCGAAAGTATTTGAAAAACTTGGTTCTCGGGATGAACCGCGTAAAAGATTTGAAAAATCTCGACGTTTCGGCTCCTTTTGCGAAGCCATCTTCAGGAGAATTAGAAGGGAAAATAATTCAGATACGTGGCCTCAATTGCCCTTCTAATTCTCCTGAAGATGGCTTCGCAAAAGGTGCCGAAACGTCGAGATTTTTCAAATCTTTTACGCGGTTCATCCCGAGAACCAAGTTTTTCATATATATATAT
>JARQZK010002896.1:1020000-1105000 GCA_030704885.1 Cynegetis impunctata | reverse complement strand
ATACAACATATCCTCCACTGAAAATAATCAGTCTGTGAATTCATTTCATCCTTACTATAGCGAATGCAAAGACACCTATAAAATTTTACAACCCTTAAAACAGAAAGACGACCGTAAAATTTTTTCCTCGTCCGTTTTATGGTTTCATGCCACCGGTACTGCTTCTAAGTAGCAAAGTTCACAACTGATTCAGACAACAAAACAAACATACCTACAACAATCTAATATGAAAATGGGTTAATATGGAGTGTCAAGGGTGACTTCGACCATTTTGTTAGTCTGGTTTCCTGTAGGTAGCAAGATGGGAAAGTACTGATTGTTGAAAATAAGATTATAATTCTTGAAATGGATGTTTACAGATGTGACGAAGTTTCAAGATTGTACCCGTCAGCTTTTCTGTTCCTTTTTTACGTGTTTTCAAAATTTATATAACCTCAAGTTAATGTCTTGATAAAGGAAATAACCATTTCCGAAAGCTCGACCATATGACAGAGAGTATTCTTTAATCTAGCCCAACAATTATTCTGACTGCAACCTCAAAATATATAAATACATTATATATATATATATATATATATATATATATATATATATATATATATATATATATATATATATATATACATATATAACTATTTATTTGAATTGTTATTGCCTGTGAACTATTTTTAATTTTTTGATAATTATTAGCAATAACAGGCTTGGTGAATCTCAAAAAAACTCGATTCTATTAAAAAGTTGACTTGTCGCCACGACATCCGTGGCTTTGTCTAAACTTTTGAAATATTGAAATTTCTTTGAGATTTATTGATTTGAAAAAATTTGAATAGTTAAAAAAAGACTACTATGTTTCATCAAAATTTTTTTGGCTGGGGCCGTTCTCTGTTATACATTACGTGCTATTCAGTCCAATATTAACATTCAAATCTGTTATTATTGGATGGTAAGGGAAACTTTTTAATAAAATAGTTTTTTTGTGATTCACCAAGCCTGTTATTGCTAATAATTATCAAAAAGTTATATATATATATATATATATATATATATATATATATATATATATATATATATATATATATATATATATATATATATATATTTATATATATTTCTATATATATTGATATATATATATATATATATATATATATATATATATATATATATATATATATATATATATTTATTTATATATATATTTATATATGTACCTATATATATATATATATATATATATATATATATATATTATATGTATATATAATATATATATATATATATATATATATATATACATATATATATATATATATATATATATATATATATATATATATATATATATATATATATATATATATATATGTATATATATATATATATATATATATATATATATATATATATATATAAATGGATCTATAGAATTTCCAAAATCCTTCAAATCATGCATAATAATATGTATATTGCGGATAGTTGTAATAGCATATTTATATATTAATATTGCTTTCAGAAAATGTGTAACATTGGATATGGCTCTAATGAGAATATTGTTTTTATTCAACTAAATTCTGAAAAAACTTTGCTCTCCTGAAGGGAATACTGAAATATCTTCGAGAAAGTCAGTGTTTCAAATTCTACATTCGCTTGGAAGTAATACATAAATCCTAATGTAAATAATTTTTTCTTCAGATTACTCATAATATAATAATTTTTCATTCATTTCATTGTGCATTGTGCCTGCTATATAAAACATATAATGCGAGAGAATATTCGTTCCAAGTGTCCCACGACACCTCTCGTCTTTATTTTATATGTTATTTAATGTGCATCCTTAAGCTTCCAGCATATTAATTAGAGTAAATCGAAGTTACATATTCATGATAAACAAAACATATATAGCTATAAATATACATAAAATTGAATTGCAATTGTATTCCGAACAGGCTTTTGTAAACAATGAATTTACGTATTATTTGTTTTCCATACATAAACTCATCTGTATCGACCAATCAATATCAAAAACACCCTCTCCACAAATCAGTTCAGCTCATGATAATAATGATGATATATAATATAATGGTAACACGTAATCAGTAATCAGTAATGGGTTTACAAAATTCTACTTCCAACATAGCTTTATTGTCAATCCCCTTCATATATATTATATAATTATCTTGAAATTTCGATATACTCTTTATTTCAATCATTTGAAAAAGTTTCAGCTTCATTTTTTTCTATCGATAAAACTTATGGTTTGAACTAAAATACACGAAAATAAAACCAATATCAATCGAATCATTCTCATCTGAGTATGAAGTATGTTAAATCAGTTTTATTTCCAGATTTTCTTAGAATTTTCTTGAAAATTTGTTATTTTTTCAGAGATTAACCAATATCAATTCAGTTCATACTTTCAATCAAAGTCAGGATAGGCTAAGATATCAATTTTAGATCTGATATGTTATTATTAATTTTATTATTATATTTTATAGTACCTAGTAGTGTCCAGTGAGTAGATAGCTTCGAGTTCATAATTCTGTTGTTAACTTATTGGACGATAGCATATCTGTAATATTTTCTTTGAAGAATTTTTTGTAATAAGAATGGCAAATACGTATGATCCCCATCCTCGTTTGGTTGAATGTAGACTCCGAACTGGCCTGACGCATGCTCAATATTGACGATAAAAACTAATTAACTATTATTTTAATGAATTTATTTTGAGTAATTATTTGTGCATTCCAAATACTCGAAATGATTTTCGGGGTAATACCGGGAGTTCTCAAAAATTACCGATAATATTCATGAAAGCTTGTTGCTAATAACACGGAAGTTTGGGTTTAAATGATCTAGTAGCTTTTCTAGCGAGCAATATGTAGAAAAATATATATATATATATTCCTCATATTACAAGCTCAATTTTTCTATATAAAATCAATATCGGATACTGGAGTCTTACGTTCATATGTGTAATTCTATTCGGCACAAAATGACAAACTATTTTCAGACTTTTTTTACGCTCTTTTCCTTATTTTTGTGTACTAATCACATTTTCGTCAATTTCTCGTTCTCTCTATCCCCAATTCGATCTATGACATCTATGAAACTTCTTGCCTTTGACGTTTTTGCTGGGACGTTATGACAACGTAACATTTCCTCTGTAACTTATGGAATTTCCATTTGATAATTCAAAACCTACGGTATTCTAGCAACAATATATTTTCAGGAAATTATTCACTGGTTGTAGTGTAGTTTATGATGACAAAATGAAGAAAGCGAATGTTTCAGTGAATTGATCTCTTTTTTGGTATTAGTAACTTTCACAGCTGAAGTGAAAGTGTAGAGAATTTTCTGTTTTCTTCATAATCTAGGGAATGCTACTCAAAATACCATTGAAAAATTGATGAAATATATTGAACTACTGAAAGTACCACTTTATTTTTCATTAAAAAAAAATACTAACCCCCTCCCATGCACTTTTGCATGAATTATTTTTGTTTAATAATGGTTTGATTAATTATTTATTTCGAACTAACATGAGGTATGATGATTTACATTCTGGAATCAAGTTCATCACCTATTAATTCTGCCTAAATACTATATTAGATCTCCCTGAATGCGTATTCTATTGGAAGAAACACTGTTTACCATTTTAAGTAGGAAATTGAGATTTCATTGTTTCAATAATTAATTGAATATTCTTTGTAATAAGAATCGCAAATACTTACGATTCCCCTCCCCGATTAGATGATGGTGGACTCCCGTTGTTTATGCGCTTATTGGCTTAATAATTTCAACTGGCCTGACGCATGCTCAATATGGACGATAAAAATTAATTAATATTTTTTTAATGAATTTATTTCGAATAATTTTGACTCCCGGCCAATTATCAATCGAACAAGTATTTTTAGATTTCACCCCCCTGCGAAAAGTGAAATTTCAAATTGTATGTCCTTCCGCCTATCCATCAGTTTGATAGATTACAGCCCCTGAAGGTTACTTGACCAGCAATTATAATAAAGTAACCCCACATATGCGAACAAGGAGGCATGCAACACTGACCTAAATGAAGTCCCAAACTTAACAACTCTCTAACGCAACGATTCTCAATATATGGGGCGCACCCCCCTAGGGGGGTCTTTTCCTACTAAAAGTGGTAAACTGTGCTTCTTCCAACATAATACGCATTCAGGGAGATCTAAGATAGTATTCAGGCAGGATTAATAGGTGATGAACTTGATTCCAGAATGTAAATCATCGTACCTTATTTTATGTCGAATTAAATAATTAATCAATCCATTATATAGCAAAATCAATTCATGCTAAATCGAGTTTGAAGTGCATGGGAGGGGGTAAGTATTTCCTAATGGGAAATTAATTGGTACTTTCAGTAGTTTAATATATTTCATCAATTTTTCAATGATATTGTAAGAAGCATTTCGTAGATTATGAAGAAAAGAGAAAATTCTTTACACTTTCACTTCAGCTGTTAAAGTTACAAATATCAAAAAGAGAAATCAATTCAATGAAACATTCGCTTTCTTCATTTTGTCATCATAAACTACACTACAACTAGTGAATAATTTCCTGAAAATATATTGTTGCAACAGTGCCGTAGGTATTATCAAATGGACAAGGCTTATTTTCATGTGACAACAATGTCGCGACTTTAGTGCCATGACACTAAAAGTCGTGACATTTTTAAACATGCAAACTTCAAAGTCACGTTGTCGCGGCAACAATTTGAAGTCGTGGCATTAGTGTCGCGATATCAAAATCATGTTGATATTTTTGTGACATTTTACATTAGTTCTACGTCTATGCGCATGCAATTCAAAAAGCTAGGAGGATCTTCTACAGCAAGTTCTCGTATAAGGGTGTTAAGCTACAGTTCCACCGGAGGAAGAATGAGGAACATCACATAAACGTGATGGTGTTAATAGACTAATTGTAGAAAATGATAAGACGAAGAAAATTAGAAGAGGGACGACTCGATCAGACCCTTAGTTTGAGAGGAAATCGGAAAAAACCGGTCAAAATGCAGTTTTTTCAAAAATTCTTAACTCGCTTATTTGAGTTGTAGCGTAGATCCTCCGGCCAGTATTAGCTATTGATATAAACTTCATTTGTGCGAAGATCAGGAACTGTCCGATGCATAGTTTTTGATCTGTGGCCATTTGATTATGTTACTATGCAATTTTCCAGCAGACCTGAATGCGACAGGTATGGTCCGATTTCAATTAACAAAAAAGATTTTGAAAGTAGAATTCTCATAGTTCAAAACGTTCATCACCTGGACATAACGAAAAACGGCCGAGCGCGTGAGAGTAGATGAAGAGTGGGGGTTTACAATTATTATCTGACAACGTTCAGAAATTACTGTCATGTTCAAAATGCCGACGCTTTCGAATGTCATACTTCTCCTTGCCTGCTGCTCTACCCCCACTCGTCAACTACTCTCACGCGCTCTGCCGTTTTTCGTCATGTTCAGCTTTATTTTTAACATATTTCTCAGCATTTTTATGAAAAACCAAGATGAACGTTTTGAACTATGAGAATTCTACTTTCAAAATCTTTTTTGTAAATTGAAATCGGAACATACCTGTCGCATTCAGGTCTGCTGGAAAATTGCATAGTAACATAATCAAATGGGCACAGATCAAAAACTATGCATCGGACAGTTCCTGATCTTCGCACAAATGAAGTTTATATCAATAACTAATACTGGCCGGAGGATCTACGGTACAACTCAAAAAATAACCGAGTTAAAAATTTTTGAAAAAACTGCATTTTGGACGGATTTTTCCGATTTTCTCTTAAACTAAGGGTCTGATCGAGTCGTCCTACTTCTCATTTTCTTCGCCTTTTCATTTTCTACAATTTGTCATCATCACGATTACTTCGATAGTTTTATTTTTATAAGCAAAAAACTAAAAAAAATTTTTTCATTAAATTGTTAATAACAAAGTTATAAATAATAAAGTCGAGTGAAAAACTTATCACTATATCATATGGAACTATTTTACAAACAATGGCGCAGCTGGTTTTCTTCTAACACTTTTTACACAAAATGTCCCTACAAATCTCTGTAGCTTGGCCTATATATAGAGAACGAGAAATTGACGAAAATGTAATTAGTACACAAAAATAAGGAAAAGAGCGTAATAAGTGTCTGAAAACAGTTTATGTAATTTTGTGCCGAAAAGAATGACACATATGAACGTAGGACTCCAGTATCCGATATTGATTTTATATAGAAAAATTGAGCTTCTAATATGAGGAAACGAAATATTTTTCTGAATATTCCTCGCTAAAAAGCTACTACATCATTTTTACCCAAACTTCTGTGTTATTAGCAAAAAGCTTTCATGAATATTATCGGTAATTTTTGAGAACTCCTGGTATTACCCCGAAAATAACTTCGAGTGTTTGGAATGCATAAATAATTACTGGAAATAAATTAATTCAAAAAATAGTTAATTAGTTTTTATCGTCCATATTGAGCATGCGTCAGGCCAGTGGGGCGCTCTTCCCTAGGGGGGCGAGAGCATATCTAAGAGAAACTATTATTTAAAAAAATTGGTCAACTGAGAGCAAAGTTCACACACTCATACAAAACAAACTACTATTTTACTCCGAGGCGAAGCTAAAGGGGTATTCAGTCTCACGACAAAAAGTTGGGATATGGTCCGATTTTAAAAATTCCAACGGATATCGATAAAACACATATGATTCCATAAGGGAATTTTTTTCCCCACGAAGAATAAAAAAATATAGCGTTTTTTAGATAGGCATTACGACATGCACATGCGCCGAGGGGTTTTATCATTCCTAGTGCTACGCAGTAGGATGTCTAGATTTTTTAGATCGTAGTCTGGGTTTAGCGCCGAAAAACTGAAAATAAATTATTACTATTTACATAACGCGGGGGGTGCGATGAAATTCATGATGGAAAATTGAACCTCGAATCCTGAAGGTTGAGAAACGCTGCGTCCAACGTTTCGATCCTAATAATGTTCTAATTTGTTGAATATATGGTGCAACAATTCTTGAATACTCTCGAAAAAATTCAAAAATTAATTCTATCGCTGATCAATCAAACAGCCGAACTGAAATTTTTTGATCTTCGAAGAAGTATATTTATTTTCTTTTAGACCCCTATACGGAAAGTGAGGATATATCCAACGGGTTTTTCTGTCCGTCTGCCTGCTGGACATTTCAAGGTTATTAGGGTGGAGTTTGTAGGCTAAAAATTTAAATAAACGTATCTCGTGGGTATACGCCGAGGCCATATGTGGAATATTTGCATCCGACCCCTGGAGGGCACATGACTGACCGTTGTAGTAAAGTGACCACACTCATGCTAGCGAACAGGCAAGTAGTGCCGACTAGGGAGAAGCATGTGGGGTTTCTCCCTGGTAAGCACTTTAGCGTTACAGTCCTTATTGATTTTTTTAAAATTTCGCCGACGACGTATATATTAAAACTGAATATTTTACCATTTTTTGTGTGGAAGATAGGAAGCGCAGAAAGGGGAAGAGTCAAATACAGATTGCCTTAGGTCAACCCTGTTCAAATCGTTATGGACCTAGAAATTACGCCGAATGCAATCCAATTTAAAACATACCCATACATACATGCATGAAACAAATACAAATTTTTAATATATTGTGCAAAATTGGATTGAACCGCTCAGACTGTTCTTTTTTTCTAATATCGATCCATTCTCGATGTAAATACTATTCGGTCTATATTGATAACGTGGACTCGATGTGGATGTTCTTCAAACTCGTCTATTTTTAAGTTGGATTCAATTAAGGTATACATATTCGCGATTAATTTCTCTCTGTTGGTTTTTGGTCATTCGTTGAATTTATTATTCGAATCAATATCGGCTTCATTCGGGAATATGTAGAACATGTCCATGGAAAAACAATAACTTTATGTCAAAATTATTTATAGAAGGGAAAATTCAGAATGAAGCAGAATTCGAGTTATAATTTCGATGAAGTTTTGCATTTATCAATTTTCTATTGAATCTTCTTCTTATATATACATTGACAGTCTACACAACACAAAAAGATTTTTGTATTATTAAACAAATTGTTCAAGCATCGAAAGACAATAAAGATGAGAGCCATATTTCAAATTTTTGTTTAATGTATTTTCCTCAATCGCAATATTTCAATCTGATAATTATGATAATCATAAAAATAGAACTTCAGTATGTGAGCCTTGCATGAGGAATCGAACTATGCAGGATAAAAAGTTTTCCTACGTGTGTGCAAAATGGCGGATGCGCTAGTAAAATAACGTGTAAAATGGTGCAACATCGCACAATTCTGCCATTATTTTCTTCCCTAGATGTACCAAGCTAGTTAGTTGAGTACGTTAGGTACGCTGGTTAGTATTTGGGAGGTCTCGGGTTCAAACCCCAGGGCCGACTGGTCTGCCATGAGTTTTTTTCAGAGGTTTCCTCATGGTAATGTAATTCACTGCTTGCAAACTTACAAGGCGAATGCTGGGCCAGTATTAATCCTCTGAACCCTACCCACACTTCCTATGTTCCATAAATATCCCGTCCCACCTATCCTTAATGTACTTGTACATACAAGTGTATCCTCTGATCTGGCTGAAGGAGTTAATCCCAAACTCAAGCTGCCCGCCCCCTGACACATACTTCAGGGAGGAATGAAACACGTGTGTTTCCTTTTTTTCCCTAGATGTATTATCAAAATTTTGTAATATATATTCGACGAGTTGGACTTGTAGTTGAAAATACTCAGAATATATTTTTTGAACTGAACTTTTGATTTTTTTTTCTATTAGGGTAGCTCAGGAAAGAAAGAACACGTGTTTGGCCAATTTTGATCTTTGTTTTCATTCGATCTGTGACGATTAACATTCCGACTTAAAAAAAAGCTCGTGGGCAGCAGGGCTCTATCACTAAAGTCGTATTTTCGTGCGAAATGCATCGCATCGAGAGGTAATTCTAATGAATAGATTCATGTTTAGAAAAAATCACGCTTATAGCAAACCGAATAAAAAAGTAGAAACTAATTTATTTTACTAAAAAACAAAATTTCAAAATTCGCGAAAAAACGCACCTCAACATCAACTCAATCCATATACCACATTTCAACTCTCTATCGTAAAAAAAAATTCGCGAAATGCATCACGTACTGATAGCGAAACAGATCGTAATGCAATTTGAACGGAATAGTCAGCACGAAATGCAGCACCGCTGAGAAAAAGAGTTGAATCCAAAAAAGTATTTTAAGTCAACATAAACTCAATGTACGTACCAAACTTCAACCCTCTAACTCAATATGCAGAAATTGTGGGGCAATTTTTCAAAAACCATGAAATAACTAGAAATATCTACATAAAAGTGGTGGCGGTTGGACAAATATTACCATTTGATAGTTTCGTTCTGCAACCGAAACAATCCCAGGTACCACATTTCAGCTCAATCGACTCGAAGGGAGCCGCTGGAGATGTAAATATGTACCGGGAATATATATATATATATATATATATATATATATATATATATATATATATATATATATATATATATTTGTATATATATATATATATATATATATATATATATATATATATATATATATATATATATATATATATGTATATATATGAAAAACTTGGTTCACGGAATGAACCGCGTAAAAGATTTGAAAAATCTCGACGTTTCGGCTCCTTTTGCGAAGCCATCTTCAGGAGAAGTAAAAGGGGGAAATAATTCAGAATATTGAACTCCTGTCAGAGTTGACAGAAAGCAGTACGGTTAGTGGAGTAGGCAGGTTGAGACCACGCAATCGTATTGTTTCCGATTCCTCCTAATTCGATTCGTGGAGTAGGCAGATTGAGGCCACGATTCTGAATTATTTCCCTTTTACTTCTCCTGAAGATGGCTTCGCAAAAGGAACCGAAACGTCGAGATTTTTCAAATCTTTTACGCGGTTCATTCCGTGAACCAAGTTTTTCAAATACTTCCGACCGCGGAAATCTTTCTGAACACATATATATATATATATATATATATATATATATATATATATATATATATATTTATATATATATATATATATATATATATATATATATATATATATATATATATACAAAACAAGCAAAATTATCGGTCTAGCCCGCATATGTCGAAGCAGCCGTTGACGTGTTTCGCACTCTTTGGTCCTCATCAGAACGGCGTAGCCAAGTATGCGATGGAAAACCTGGAAGTGAAACAGCAACAACAAGCAGAATCCCCTGCTTCGGAAGACAATCACACTAGTGTTGAGTAGGACATACAAGAGGCAGTACATTTGTCCCGTACATGACGTCAAAATGTAAGAGCGGCTCAATATTTTATTTTGTACCGCTTCAAATTTTATGACGCGGTAGTCGCGCTAGGCGCTACTCACTCTCCGTCTCCGTAAAACTATAGAATGAAGACAAAGAGGAATTGAGGAATTGAGACGCATGCGACAAATTTATTGCATTATTGCTTTTCGAGTCTCGTCGAGCGATAAGGAAATATCCTATGAGGCACGTATTGAAGCGACTGTTTTGCTTTTGAATATCCTATCCCTAGCTCTTTTATTATATCCTTCAAAATATATTTGTTTATATTTTTATTTACCTACTTACAAACAATATTCACTATTGCAATAGATTATCCTGACACCTATAAATATGACATCTGAAGATATTGGGTTTTGGATTCGGCAATACGAAATCCTTTCTTTTTCAAAAGATGTCACTGAGGAGATGAGTTCAGAAAAGAATGTTACAATATCAGAGGTATAGTAATGACACTTTTTTCTTTAACTTTTTTAATTTGAACATGACTTTTTTCGTGCATTAGGTTCATTTTAATTTAATTTCAGGTGATTACTTATATCGAACGCCCTCAAAAAGAAATGCTAAAATTTTTATGTCTATGGCACATCCGGACTGATGTTTTACGAATGACCCCCAAGTGCTTTTAAATGAAATTAACTAAGGTTTTCGGGCATTGAAGAGAATAATATTTTTGCTGAGAGCACTATATTAGATCCAGATTTAAAATATGGTTTTGAGAATGAGTACGCTTTAGTACAGCCTGTTTCAAATTTAAAAGTCATGGCCGGGAAAATTCAAATAGAAAACACATGTACGCCAGAGCCTCCATCTTTCGTCGCACCCATAAGCGTAAACATAGCATATGGGACGAGTTTGATGAGCAAGTGGATGTGGTAATGAAAAATACTAATCCGACTGCAGGGGGTATTATCGAAGTCGAATAAATACCTCGAGGACACCCTTACTGCCAAGATCCTGCCAAGTGTGGTTTTGTTTAAAAGGACGCCTATCCTAGGCTTTATAAATTATTTTTAAAACGGCTTTGTATTTTTGCCACTTCTGCTGCTTCCGAACGTACTTTTAGCAAAGCCGGGCAGATCCTTACGGAAAGAAGGAACCGGCTCAGTGGCAACAAAGTAGCGCAAATATTATTTTTACATTGTAATTTGTGATTTTATTCATTAGCTTTTTTATTATATCCTTCCAAAATATATTTTAATTTACCTACTTACAAACAATATTTCACTATGCTAATCGTTTCATATCAATTTTGCGATACTGATTAGTAATATATCATCAACCAGAGTTCAGACTCTAACTAATGTACTGCAATAAAATCAAATGTCATATTACTCATATTCGTACGCGTAACTTCAAACGTATCGCCGAGCCGGCCGAGCGACCGAGCTTCAGTGCGCCTCGCGTCATTTGAAGTGGGACATTGTACTGGCTCAGTACAAAAAAGAGGCTACTCTTACAAACTCATTTTCATGTCGCGTCCTACCCAACACTAAATCACACATTTGTGGTTATATATATATATATATATATATATATATATATATATATATATATATATATATATATATATATATATATATAACTTTTTGATAATTATTAGCAATAACAGGCTTGCTGAATCTCAAGAAAAAATAATTTGAACCTATTTCGAACATTACGTGGGTAAAGGTTTCTGTGGTTTCCCTTACCATCTAATAATAACAGATTTGAGTGTTAATATTGGACTGAATAGCACGCCAAAAAAATTTTGATGAAACATAGTAGTATTCTTTAAATATATAATTTTTTTCAAATCAATAAATGTCAAAGAAATTTCACTATTTCAAAAGTTTTGAAAAAGCCACGAATATGGTGGCGAAACGTCAACTTAATAAAATCGAGTTTTTTTGAGATTCACCAAGCCTGTTATTGCTCATAATTATCAAAAAGTTAAAAATAGTTCACAGGCAACAACAATGACATGAAAATTTTTTCGAAAATCTGGTCTAGGAGGTCTAAAACGGAAATATGAAAAAAATACTCCCTCACCTGACTGCTTTCCTTCGATACACTGCTATAGTATGAATTTTGTGGGATAAAATTCGACTGAATTCGGCATAAATTTGAAATCATTTTGAGTATTTACTTAATAAGGGCGATGAGAAAAATCTCTTGGGTTCTTTCGAAGGATGAGTTAACTGAGGCGTATGAAGCAGCTGCAAGTTGATGCTCTTTTTACATTGGAATGACATACGAGTACCTATATATATATATATATATATATATATATATATATATATATATATATATATATATATATATATATATATATATATATATGTATCAATCATGAATTCATTCTCGTAGATCATGACATCTTTCACACATTACTAAATTTTCTATACAAACACTATCTGTGGGAGTATTGGATCAAGGTTTGCTTGTGCTTTGGAATTATTATGTATTGTATGAAAGTAATTATATTAAAATTACTTTCTGATACTGAGGTATTGAATAAATCAATTAAACTTTCCATTGAAGTTGATTGATTGCCTTTAAAATTAAAATAGTATGAAATTCAAAGTAGATTCCGCTAGCAATTTTGCACTCATATCAATCATTTTTCCGAACTTCATTTTCTTAAAAAAAAAGACACTTTCTTCAAGAGGATGACATTATTCTACAGAATTGATGTTCCATGATCCAATCTCATTAAATTTTTGCAACTAAATTCAATATCACCTTCGCGACTCGCAGCTTTCAGATATAGACAGATTGACGTCAAAGTATGAAGTAATCTAACAGTTTCACTTTATCAGCATCCATAGCTCATAAATCAAAATGTCATTCGTGAAAATGATTACGAAATCGAGGCAATAGGAACGAAATAATGATATTTAGATGTTGGGGTCATGAGAATCGTTTATAATTCCGTCTTATCATCATTAAGATCATCTCTCTCGCCACTACATTTCCAAATCCGTGATAAGAATATTTAGATATTCGTTATATGAAGTAAAATAATGTCTGTTACTATCTTAATTGAGAAAACATTTTCATGTTATGTAAATATAATCGAAAAATATTTTTGTTTCACGTATAGTACTACATGTATGATTATAGGACCATCTTTGTCGTTTATTTTTTTTCTGAGTCCCTGATTTACATTTTGAACCATTTTATCTCTCTCCAAGCTTCCCGAATTTAAAATTCTTGTGGATAATATATCAGTCATTTCTCAGTACGTCAAGAAGTTTTGCCGTAACTTACACATGAATGCTTGAAACTTCCTGGGTCGTTCTGTATTCTCAGAGGATGATTGAAATATGTGTTCCGGTAATGTTTTCATTGATTTCAGATTTCCGAAATGTGTGTTCACAAAACTAGATGGTATGTCTGGCCTAATTTTCAATTCAATTTTTGTTGTATTTGTAGTTATTTCAGCTCTTTCACGAATTTCTAATTATGAACAAAACACACATAGAGCTAAAAAAATTGGTGACATTATATACTCTGTTAATTATATTTTTACATCTTAAACACGCGAAGTTATTTCTTGGGGTAATACCACCAGTTCTCAAAAATTACTGATAATATTCATGAAAGCTTGTTCTTAATAACACTCAAGGTTGGGTAAAAATGATTGGTTACTTCATAAGCAAGCGGTATTGGGAAAAAACTTTTCTCTAATGAAAATACATTTTATCTACTTTTATTCAGTAATACGAATTTTACAGTTCTATAAATCGTTTTGTAATGGCACCTATTACATAACTAATGCTGTGATAGATGACTTTAAAGCACTAGTGCTGTAATGAAAAAAAGTTCCGCCAGTAACTATGCGAAACAATAACCATGGGAAAGGTAACATAAAAAACTTGATTAGTAAACTTAATAGCAGGTGCATTTTTACAGGTGCATTTTTATTTTAAAAAATGCCTTTTGCCAAATATTTTTATTCATAGATGAAAGTAGATAAAATTTTGTACAATATTCTAGTTGTAAATTCATATTACTTCACGAGATGTTGAAGTTGTTAAAACATAGAGTTGTAATATGAAACTTGACAACACTAATATTGTAAATAACTATTTTCTTGTACTTAATAGTAAAGTGCAATTTTGTACGTCAAGAAATCGTAAAACAAAGTAACATTTTTCAAGTTAGCACATTTTTCCATCTTAGCAACACTTTTCTATGTTAGCAACACTTTTCCATGTTAGCAACCAAAACAACGAGTATCAAATTTTATATATTTACTCACAATCGATCGGTAATCGATGGTTTTTTAACCTTCAAAACAGTCGGGAAGCGCTTCATTACATACTTCATACTTTTCCGGCTAACAAATGTCACTTTCCCGGCTAGCAAATGTCACTTTACCGGCTAGCTTGTGTCACTTTACCTACTAGTATGGAAATAAATCAGAATTAACTCGATATTCATTTAATATGAAAGGAAAAAACTATTTGGAATTATAAATATCAATAGTTACAGTCGAATTATGATTACTATTGACCGTTGAAGCAAGACCTTGTTGCTTAAAGTTATGAGTTTCAAAATTCGATGATGATGCCGACGTTCTAGGATTTTCTTTTAGAAGTTCATCACACCTGCAAGCTCCAGAAATGCCAATAATCAAAGCAACCCGAAAGAAGTATGTACTTTAACATTTTTAATATGCACTAAAGAAATTAAAATATTACCTTCGAGGGAGATATATTCTATCGGAGCATCGTTTAGAAATTTATCGATGTTTGCTTTGGAAAGAACACTTGACTTTTTAGCTTTGCATCCCACATTTTGCCTTTTCAAGTATGCCCGTAATTTTGCATAAATACTGATTGCCTATATTTAATACTGTTCGTAGCATCGAGTACCCTGACCATTATGTACTGGCTTTATTCTGATTGGGTACTCAATTCACCGAAATAGGCAAGGAGCACAGTCTCCGTATTCACATACCTTCCTCTGCTTTTCACAGGAATAAGGCCTTCGGATGTTAGTTCTGCAGCTACTCGAAGTTCTAGTAGTATGGATTCAAATTCGCAGTCGACATTTTTCGTTAATATTGTCAAAAATTAAATTGTGAATTATGACCCAACTGTCAGATCGAATCTATGGTTAAATCAACTAACTTTTATGTTGCCTAATTAATACAAGTAATAATAATTATTATCAGAACTTGATTATTAATGTGATAGATTGTGAGTAAAATAGTATACAAACCTCGGGGAAAATCATTCCAGCCTCACGTCTGCAGCACACCTCGGTGCTGCGCACCTCGGTATGCTACCTTGCCGTTCGGCTGTAATAGATTACTTCCCCGCTCGGTATGTAATATACTATTTCATTCTGACATATTTGTCAAAAATACAAGTTCACAGAATAAATCACCTTTTAAGTAATTTTTATCAGGTTTTCTCTTTGAAAACCTGCTCATTAAAATGGGTGCGATTTGCAAAGTTGGACCTAGGACCATGATACTTTTTCGTTTTCATATATCTCTCTCTATAAATATATATATACATATATATATATATATATATATATATATATACATATATTTATATATATATATATAATATATATATATATATATATATATATCTATCTTCTTCTTCTTGTGGTGCCGTACCCGGTTTAGGGCGTGGCGACCTCTCATCAACTACTCGTGCTGTGCGTAATACAGTGATACACGAATAGAAGGGACCTACAGTTTTACGACGGTTCCGAACGTCTTTACAGAGAGGCTTTACTAGGCAGAATACTGCTCGGTGGTTTGCCATTGCCTTCCGAGAGGTGGCTCCGCATAAATTCGTTGTTCCGGCCGGGATTCGATCCAGCGACCTTCTGTTCAGTAGCCCAACACACTGACCAGTGAACTACGGAGCCACATATATATATATATATATATATATATATATATATATATTTATATATATATAAAATCTCTTGAAAATTATTAGAAATAACAAGCTTGTTGAATATATAAAAAATCTATTTTATTAAAAAGTTGACGTTTCGCCACGACATTCGTGGCTTTATCAAAACTTTTTGATAAAGCCACGAATGTCGTGGCGAAACGTCAACTTTTTAATAAAATCGAGTTTTTATAATAATAATAATAATAATTATAATAATAATAGAATTTTATTCTCATAGTATTACAATAACTTATAATAAAAGGAAACAGGTCAGAAATAATTGAACATATCGAATTTAAGTTCTACAGGCATCAAAGTAATCCTGAATATAGATTCAACAAGCCTGTTATTGCTAATAATTTTCAAGAGATTAGAAATAGTTCACAGGCAACAGCAATTCGAATAAATATATATATATATATATATATATATATATATATATATATATATATATATATATATATATATATATATATATATATATATATATATATATGTTCATATGTATTTATGTATTTTAGCGTTGTTTACACGATGAACTGCGCAATTTTGAAGCAATAGGGTTGAAAGTTTGTTAATAGGTAGTTTCGTATGATATCTTGGATGGGATTGTTTTTGATTCGAACTGGATGAGGGGGAAATAAATCTTGTTTACAGGATAAATGGCGCAATTTTGTAGGAATAGGGTTGAGAGTTTGTAAATAGGTAGTTTCATATGATATCTTAAATGGGATTGTTTTTGGTTCGAATTGGTTGGGGGTTGACCCCTAGGGGAAATAAATAAATCTTGTTTACACGATAAAGGGCGCAATTTTGAAGCAATATGGTTTAAAGTTTGTAAATAGTAGTTTCGTATGATATCTTGGATGCAATTGATTTCCTCCCCCAGGGGGGTTGACCCCCTGGGGGAGGAAATAAATCTTGTTTACACAATAAAGCTCGCAATTTTGGAGTAATAGGGTTGAAAGTTTATAAGTAGGTATTTTTGAAAGAATTCCTGGATGGGATTGGTGTTGGTTCAAATTGGTTGGGGGTTGACCCCCTGGGAGAAGAAATAAATAATGTTTACATGGTAAAGGGCGTAATTTTGGAGCAATAGGATTGAAAGTAGATTGTGAGTAGATAGTTTTGTATGATATATTGGATGGGATTGGTTTTGGTAGGAATTGCTTGGGGGGTTTACCCCCCCAGGAGAATAAATAAATCTTCTTAACACGATAGAAGGCACAATTTTGTCACCATGTTGAAACTTTGTATGTAGGTAGCTTCGTATGATATCTTGGATGGTATTGATTTCGATATAAATTGGTTGGGATGTTGACCGCCCCGGAGCAGGAAATATATATTGTTTACACGATAGAGGGCGTAATTTTTGTTTTTTGGATTTGGAACAAAAATCATATTTGAATGAATAGTTTTTTTAAACTGGATTCGTTTTGAAACCCTGATTTTTTAATGCAGCCCGCTGCGATAGAGTTTTTTATATTTATTTTATCAAATAAGATAATTTAACTAAATGAAAAACTAGTATGTTATACACGTAAGAAAAGCTATTTCCAGTTAGTAGGTATAAAATTATATGATATATAATATAACCATTACACCTACTCACTGGAAAAATCACGCTTTTCTATACTTGTATAACAATACACTATTGTTTCCTCATATCAAAAACACAATTTTTCCAAATCAATTCAATATCGGATACTTATGTCTTACGTTCTTATGTGTACTTTTTTCCGGCGTAAAGTGACATAAACTGTTTCCAGATACTTTTTCTGCTATTTTTCTTGTTGTTGTGTGTACTAATCACATTTTCGTCATTTCTCGTTCTGCTATATCCCCAAATCGATGACATCTATGAAAATTCTTGCCTTTGACGTATGTGCTGAGACAACGTGAAATTTCCTCTGCAACTTTTGGAATTTCCGTTTGATAATTCGATACCTACGCCATTGTTGCAATAATATATTTCCAGGAAATTATTCACTTGAGTGTAGTTCATTTTGACAAAATGAAGAAAGTGGACGTACCAGTGCATTGATCTTTTTTTTGATATTTGTAAATTTTACAGCTAAAAAGAAAGTGTAGTTATTTTGAAAGCAGCAGATTTTGTTAGTAAGGATTTAATATGTATATTGTAATTTAGTTTTAAAATCGAACAACTGGTATTTTATATCGAAGACAGTGGTAAAATGAAGTCCCATTTTCAGTCTATAGACTGCCATTAAAATTCATTAGGAAATGATATTTCAGTTTACAGTAAATATATCTACACTCTTTAGGTAAAATTAGAATTAAGGCATAAACTGGGGGTATTTGGACGGCTGCTGTTCTAACAAAATTTAGGATAACTTATAATCTTCGCTAGGCAAATGCTTCATTCATTTGTGTAGGGGCAGGTGTCATTATTTCGTCAATAATGTATTCAATCTGTTTCCAGACGAAGCTTACATGAAAATGGCGATGGAAACAATGGAGGAGCTAGATTGGTGCCTAGATCAACTCGAGACCATTCAGACGCACAGATCAGTTTCAGACATGGCGTCACTAAAGGTAAGTTGTTTTCAGTTTCGAAACATCTATATTTGTATAGATTCAGGAAGTAGTGTTACGTTGACCATATTGGACCGGCTCCCTAATTGAACTTACTTGCGGTATAGCTAGAGTGATCTGTGAAATATAAGATTAATGAATACCCGGAGAAGAGCTAGTCCTACAAATAATTTTCCTTAGTCGATATTTAAATAATTTGCTTCAGTCTATCTTATACATTACTATTTGTAATCTAACTTTTAAAAAAAAAAAAAAAAAATTTTTATTGTCTAACAGGAGTATTCCCAATTATATTTACAAAACAGCAGGAAGTAGTGCAATATATTGTGCATTTTCCTGAGCTGATCATGAGCGTCGTCGAAGTGTGATGAGTAAATTTTAGATGATAGTAATGAATAATGGTTATCAATGTACGTAATTGCGGTAATATTTTGAAATTTCAACTTGTTGCTCATACTGGACTCTAAGCGGTTTCCCAAATTAAACGGAGAACAATTTAGGTATACCTATACCATGGATTTATTATATTTCCTCCAGATAGGTAAACGTGGATATTATAGTCAGGGCCGTATCCAGGGGGGCGCCAGAGGGGGCTGAGCCCCCTCTGGAATTATCTAAGCCCCCTCTAGAAAAGATACCAGAATTATTACAAACCAAAAATGTTTATATCTGCGTTGAAACATAAAACTAGCCTAGTTACAAACAAATCAACCTAATTGTAAAACTGACATGAAATTATTTATTTGTGGCATCTTTTAACCCGCAAAACATGTTGACGTTTTTATCCTGAAATGAAATAGCGACAAACGAGCGGCTACCATCAGGGTTGCCAGATTTTTCAAAGCCGTGTTGCATTTCAGACGCTAATTTGTCGCCCAAAAGCGCAACCGAGGTTGCGACATGTTAACGAGGAAACATTGGTAACAAGTATTTTTCATATAAAATTCACTTATTCTAGGAGTTATTTCATACGTGTTTTGCTGCTAATTTGTCACCCAAAATCGCAATCATGATTTTTTCGCAACTGCACGAAAAAAATAGTGCACCCAACATAATGCCTACTCGTCCGAAAAAACAATTATAGGTACTTTCGGGACTTTTTACTTAAATTACTATTACAATCAAAACCACGATTCTGTTACGAATATCTTTATTTTTATATAAACTGTTCACAAGACATCATCATCATCTTTGTCTGTAGTTGAAGTTGTGGATTGGTTCTGCTACTGATACATATCAGAATTTAATTTTGCATACATAGCTTTGGTAGGCTAAAATTATTTACAGCAAATGTCTTTTATTTCCAAGTGAGATCTAATAGACACAACTGGATTTGTTGTTTTTTTTTAAGTATCATTTTATCCCGAATTTTACATTCAACAATATTAATCAATGAAAATATCCTCTCCACGAATGACTTGGATGACCGTAACCTAAGAAGAGTAAATGCAAATAGAGCTAAATCTTCAAACATGAATTTGTAGGCTGCATTTTTTAAATCTATAATCTTCCTCCAAAAAGTGGCTCTATGATATAAACTTCTATAGATAAATTTATTTGTTTATATTAAATGATGAAAGTACATTTTTATTTTTTTTTAATATTTTTTATTTCTAAGTTTTATTTATTTAGAGTTTTCTAGGAGAGATTTTTATTTATTATTTTTATTAGAATGAATTTTTTCATTTTTCCAAAATGTTTTTCAATTGATTCGTTTTAAAGTATACACTTCTAGGTAAAAAGAACAGAAAAAGCTGTATATTCATATCTTTTTTGTTCAGCCCCCTCTAGAAAGCAGTGCTGGTTACGGCTCTGATTATATTACTTAGAGTACTACTTACCAGTACCATGAAAAATTTAGGTATGAGTGTTTATGCAACGAATATGAAATGAAAAAGTACAATGACATTAATGAAAGCAACTAACATGCGTCATGGTTTCAATGTAGTTGTATGGGTGTAGGACCAAAACAAAATAATATAATAAAATTTTGTTCTTCCTGTATCTAGCAGTAGTTTTTTCTAGATAAAAAGTGTTATTCTAGATGAAAACATATCTTTCATGATATGTATATTGTAATCATAGTGTATCCAAAAAATTTCTACATTTTTCTCCAATATTCAAATAATAAAATTTTAACTAATTTCAATAACTATAAGCATTTTTTAGTCGAAATTGTGCTAGTTGTTCAATTTTGAAACTGAAATTCAAACATTGCAGGAGAAAATTTTGCGTAATTAATTAAAATTAAATGAAATCTTCAAATGTCTACCTTCATGCACCGAAGGGTGTCCAAAACATAATCGGAATATGACCCGGAGATATATATTATATGCTAAATCTTTGAATTTCTACGTTAATTTTTGTGAAACTTGGTTCAATATTTTCAATTTTAGTGTATATGTAGAATAGATTTCAGGTATAGCTACTTCCATCAAAACAAATTGAAATGAAACAATTCTGCTGTGAAAACAGTTCGAGTCAGCTACTGTCATCATCATCATCAATCGACCAATCGCGTCCACTGCTGGACATAGGTCTCCCGTAGCTTCTTCCATCCTTGCCGATCCTGTGCTGTGTGAGAAATAAATAAGAATGTACAGTAGCTGCCCTAAGCAGGTACTGTACATTCTTATTTATTTCACACTTTCTGTTACAATTGAATCAGAATAATACTGATCTCACTTTTCCACAGTGTCCAATGTAGAGGAAAAACCCGTAAGGAAAGCGGCAAATAATTCTTACTTGCAATACTTATTACCAGATATTCATTCACTAAATCAAACTTATTGGGCAATTGTGGACCCACTGACGTGAAATGATTCATTATTTAGCAGAAAAAAACGGGATGAGTTCACAACAAATATTAATGTTTACACTTAATATTTACGCTTACATCGTCCTCATTAGATCATGTTTGCCGAGAAATTATGCTTGTAGCGTTCTCTTTTCTCAAAAGTTACAGCGAGTATCCTTGGTTCACTTAGTAATTTGATTTATAGGTATTATTATCCCAGATTTTCAAAGAAGCCAAGGCAGCGGAAATCTAGACTATGAGCAGGATTTCTGCTTTCTGGGAATTATCTCCTAATTTGTTACGCGTACTGGATAGGTTCCAAATTTGTAATGCAATTTGAAACAATCACATCAAATGATTTCATCATAGTACTTCGTATTTATAAACTGCAAAATCATTATAACGGCTTTCCTCGTATTATTTCGCGGCTTCCGTAATCAACTACATAGTAGATGACCCAATGAAATTAGGGAGAATATTTTGGCAACTGTTATCTTCATTGTATGAATATAGAATAAGCAAGAAAATTGATAATTCCAAAAGCGAATATATCTGACTTTATGAAACGATTAACAAGATTGCTATCAAGGAACTTTTCTATTAGGGTTAAAGGAACCTTGGGTGGTATACTTGGAAAAAATTAACTACATCCCAGGACATCAATTTAGAATTAAGTGGTAATTAAATATTTTCAATTTTATTGACTAAATCGTAAGAGTTTTTGACAATGACCTTACTGGTCTGATTGGATAGCCTGGTTTGTGTAATTCAATTAAAGAGTAAAGTTGTGGTACAAAAGGATTCAAAACAATGATTTTATACTTGTATTTATATTGTATAAGAATATTAATGTTGTCGATGGCTGATTTTAAATTTTTCTGACATTTACTGGTTGGATCATGTTTTAGTAACTTATAATTACCGGAGCTCAAAAAGTCTAAAGTTTTACGTAAATAATCACAATTATTCAAAGCGATTATCTTTATCAGCTTTTGTGAAAATGATATCATTGGAGAGTGTTTTTTGTTTGGTTGATTTTACAATGGACATTTGTGATAGATTGGCGTTGTATTTATTAAATTCATTTTTAATAATATCAGAAGCTAGGTGTTTTACAAATGGATTATCAGGCAAATTTCTAACAGCTATTTCAGTATCTACGCCGAGTTGTTCGAAGTGACGTGTTGAATGAGTTGGTTGTATATTGTGTTTGAATTCTTTTTGCAATACATTCACTTCCTTACTATCGAAATTAGTATTGGATAAATTAGTGAATTATTCGAAAAACTGATGTTGTGAAAATTTAGTTGGTTTTTTCCCTTTTTCTGATACCGGTTTGCTACCACGAAGGTAATTCAATTTTATTTGCTGTTTGGTGAATTTTTTATGAATAATATTGTTAACTGAAAATCGAGTTTGTGAATCAAACAAATCAAATTCTACATTATGCAACCTATAAAGCAACTACTAGCTTTTTGGCCCTGTGGTATTTCAAACTACTACTCAAATGTGCAATCTCGAATCAGAATCTGTACTTCTTCTCCATGTGCCGAAAATACAATGTATTCCCGAAAAACATGTGTTTAAGAACCAACAATCGAGGCATTCTAGCCGCCAAAGCCATTGAGGAGGGTAAACTAAGATGGCTGAAAGAAGAACAGAAGATCCTTTTCAAGAAACGTGACATCTACAATATTTATATCAAGGTAATCCATTCTGAACTGCATTATAGGTTGCATAATGTAGAATTTGATTTGTTTGATTCACAAACTCGATTTTCAGTTAACAATATTATTCATAAAAAATTCACCAAACAGCAATTAAAATTAAATTACCTTCGTGGTAACCGGTATGAGAAAGAAGTAAAAAAACCAACTAAATTTTCAAAACATCAGTTTTTTGAAAAATTCACTAATTTATCTGATACTAATTTCGATAGTAAGGAAGTGAATTTATTGCAAAAAGGTTTCAAACACAATATACAACCAACTCATTCAACACGTCCCTTCGAACAACATGGCGTAGATACTAAAATAGCTGTTAGAAATTTGCCTGATAACCCACTTGTAAAACACCCAGCTTCTAATATTATTAAAAATGAATTTAACAAGTACAATGCCAATTTATCAGAAATGTTCATTTTGAAATCAATCAAACAAAAAACACTCTCTAATGATATCATTTTCACAAAATCTGACGAAGGTAATCTCTTTGAATAATTGTGATTATTTACGTAAAACTCTAGATTTTTTGAACTCTGGTAATTATAAGTTACTAAAACATGATCCAACCAGTAAATTTCAAAAAAATTTTAAATCAGCCATCGATAATATCAATATTCTTATACAAAATAAAAACAAGTATAAACTCATTGTGTCGAATCCTTTGGTACAACTTTACTCTTTAATTAAATTACACAAACCAGGCTATCCAATCAGAGCAGTACTGTCATTCACTACAGCACCTTCAGTGTTTTTGTCGCATTTTCTATTAGAAAGAATGCAAAATTATTGTAAATTTCAGCCTAAATTCTCAATCAAAAACTCTTACGATTTGATCAATAAAATTGAAAATGTTCATTTGCCATTTAATTCTAAATTGATGTCCTGGGATGTAGTTAATCTTTTTCCAAGTATACCACCCAAGGTTCCTTTAACCCTAACAGAAAAGTTCCTTGATAGCAATCTTGTTAAGCCTTTCAAGAAAATTAATTATAGTTACGTACATTTGCAAGCTTAGGAATTAAAATTTTCTACGAGCTTGTCGTAAAGTGCAATTTCCCACATGTACTTTAGTGTAACTAGTGCGAAGTATTATTTTTGTTGCAGTAGCCTTCAGCTATCTCAGAAACAGAAGATTTTCTTGAAGAAATAACACAAATTTAAAAAAACATGTTGAAGAAGATTTTATATTCAACCAAAGCATCTACAGAATCTTCTTCAGAAATTAAAAATGAGCCACAAGTTTTAATTGATTTTTCAAACGGGCACAATCATCTAAACTTGGAGAATATTTCTGATGTACCAAATTTATTTAATGCGGCTTTTAATCTGCACTTCTACTGGATGATACTCATTATTCCTTACCTATAAATGTTTGTTATAAAACTCGGGATAATAATTAAGTTTTTCTAATAAACGAAAATAATATTGTTTCAGTTTTCTTGTAAAAAATGAATATTATTGCTAAAATTTATTTCTCTTTATCATCAAGATAAAATAAGTTCAATCAAGTATTTTCATCAATAAATATAATCTATAGTTCAATATATGAATATAAATAAATTTCTCACGAAAAACATTGAATATCTGATACCATTTTTCCGAAATCGCTCTGATAAACAGCATTCTCGAACATTTTGTCATTTAATTGTTCATAGAAAAAAAATGCTTTTAATTTCGCCCGCTTAAATATCGTTTTCTATTAAATGCATTGTTCGGAAAATTTCACTGTACGCATTTTGCCTGCCAGAAATAATACGCTAAATTATTTAACGAGGGCTTAGAACTCTTGCGTGTATTGGTTTTTCGTACAATGACTTGGAAATCCTTATAATATTTAAAGTATTATTCCGAGGACTTTGATTCGTGTATATCATCACGTATTAAGGTATATTTGTTTGAATAAAATTGAGTCAATTTGGAAGCTACATGGTATTCACGTTTAAAAAAAGTATCTGGTCTGAAAATCCCTTTTGTCGCATTTTGCTTTGTTTTTAAACTTCTTTCAATGTTTTTTTGATGTTGAGGATATGATTTCACTATTATTTCTCTATAATTATATGTAAATTGTAAACACTCGAATCACATGTACATTGAAAGCATGTGAACATCAAATACTTATTGTATTATTCAATTTTATTTACTAACTTTTCTAAGTTTGTATTACACAAACTTGCTGCAGTTTTCATTTCTCGAAAATTCATTGCAAAATTGCATTCAGGAGACTTTTAAATCAAGTATGATTTAATACAAAAACAAATATATAAATTGTTCATATTATTGTATATAACTTTTTATACTTTGATAGTTGTGCAGATTGTAAATACTGAAAGCATTATTTTTGAGAAATTCTCAAGTTCGTATTGTTCGGAAAACCGGGAAAGAGAATGATGACATGTTTTGTGTGTTGCGAGTATTTACCGTTTTCTATGTGGAGTCATATTTCAATATTATTTCAAGCTGGTAGCAAAAGATTCGCAAATGAATTATAAACATTTGTTTTTTTTCTGAATTTAGCCTTTTATGGCTTCTTGGTAGATGTATAAAGCTAAAATATCCTATTTTCGGAGGATTTTGCGCCCCAAACCTCTTCCAAATTGAGTTAGAAGTTCGAAAGTGAATATTTTCAACCACCTTCCTTGTTACGTGCAGATTCCTTATTTTTGCGTGATTTTTGAGAATATGGGCACCTCCACAGCTCCCACAAAATGAATAAGAGTGTTGGAATTTAGTACGTGGATTAAGTTGATGTTGAGATACGATCCATTTTGGGTTTCAACTATTTTCCTCAAACGCTGATGTATTTTATGTATTGTACACGTGATGCACTTCGCAGTCACTTTTTTCTGTTCGAATTATAGGGGCCGTTCAAGTATTACGTAACGCAATTTTTGAAGATTTTTGACCCTCCCTCCCCCCTATGTAACGCTTCGTAACGTTTTCATGAACCCCCCCCCCCTATAGACGTTACGTAACACCCAAGTGACCATTTTTACCTAAAACTCACAAATATGTTGCGCAAAGTACCGGAAAGTTGCTAAAATACCGTTTTTATTGTTTTAATCTTGTTTTCGTTAATAATAAACAAAACAAAAGATATTTTTATTTAATAAACAATCATACATATGTTGAAAAGGGCTCAAATTTGTCCTAATGAACTTTTACTACTAATCTTACATTTAATTATGCCGTTTTCCTGACTTAGCCCTGTCGTTGCATACATTTTTAGCTAACTTCATCCACCATTATTTTTCTCATGCATTATTCAATTTTCGCTTATTAGCAGGTTTTCACTTTTAAAACCTGCTTATTGAAGTGGGTGCGATTAGCACCCCTAGTAGGACCTAGGCCCAAGATAGTTTTTCGTTTCATGACATTTCAGGATGCTTGGCATCAAAAACCCAATTTCAAAAGTCTCTCTTTCTCTACATATGTATATAATATATATATATATATATATATATATATATATATATATATATATATATATATATATATATATATATATATATATATGTTCGTATGTATGTAGGTAGATAGTTTCGTAGTTTCGCTCCTGTGTATTACGTGTTTAAAACACTTAATGAAAACTGGCAACGGAAACAAAATATAAATGACGAATAATACAGTCGAGGTATTCTCCATAAAACATAAACGGATAGAGTTGCCAACTTGGGACAACAAAATAAAACTGACTTACAATACAATCGAGGGATTCCCCGTAAAAAATAAACGAAAAGAGTTAACAACTTCGGAGATTCAAATTCTCTAGTTTTTTATTTCAATAAAAATCAATGTTACGTAGCGCGTTGTTCGAACCTCCCTCCCGCTCCTGTAACGCATCGTAACTTTTTACAAGACCCCCCTTCCCCCAAATTGCGTTACGTAATACTTGAACGCCCCCATATCTAGATCGGCCTCGCATTCAATATGCGATGAACTTCGCTATAGGACTTACCAACATGATTTCCACTATTTAATTTTCACTCTTCGTATCTTCCCTCTGAGGGAAAAATACTACCTTACTGACGGAGTTCTGTGACTAACTCATTTTTGAAACGAAGTTATTTACGGCAGGCTTGTAGAAGATAGGGATTTTTCTGCGTGACTAAACTGAAAAATATGTGAGACTAAAACCGTAACGGAAGTGACGACACACAAGCGAATATTGTATAATACCTTTCTCTTTTTTCCCTTTTTCTTTCCGTTCTCTCATCCCTCTCTTTCTGATTTCACTTCGCCACGCCAATCAACGATGCATAAATGCAACGCGAAAGCGTCATGAGCAGTCGCGGGACGTCTGGCAGATGTAAAACATCGAAATAATTTTTTATAAGTTATATGCATGAAAGAACAGATTATGACAATAATCAGATATGGTATAATGAAAAGATAAAGCTTTACAAATTTGTTCCATAAAATAATGATCACGTATATTCCATTATATAGCGTGGTGATACGTTACACTCTCGTTATATACACTCTTGCGTTTTTGTTCTACGTTGAATTGACGGCCGAGTGGTGTGAGTACTGCACACTTGTATCGTATTACTGGGTTCGAATCTCAGAGGTGACTCCAGGCTTTTTTCATTTATTCATTTACAATCTCGTTGCAGCTCTTGGCCTCACATTTCAATATTAATTATTTCAATTTAGATTTTTTTTTTTTTTAAAAGAGGTTCCCACCTCGCGCGTGTGCCCTCTCACACGCGCCCGACCTCCGTACAATTTTGGCTTCGTTAACTTGGACATTTAGCCATCAATTTACTATAATGAGGGGAACAACTTAAATCCGGACGGATACAAACACCCAGGAACACGGTGGGAATCGAACCCACCAACTCCGTCAACGAAGACGGCATAGCGCTACCTATAGCCTCTCCGCCACCGGAGCTCCGAAAATTTAGATTAGCAATTTAGATTAGTATAAGTTATCACTTCTGTCGAGCGTTCCGAGACGCACATGTTTCTTTTTTGCAAATTGTGTTGCTTTTTCATTATCCGATGGAACTTCGGTCCTACATGGTGCCCCATGACACCGTTTCTTTTTGAAATTTTCAATCAATAAAATACTGAGTAAACCACTGTGAGAAGCTGATTCTTAAACAAGTATTTTTTAAAGATCTTAACTTGCAATGAATAAGTGCAAAAACTGATAATACTTTTTTATAACATTTCCTTAAGTTAATTTTCAGTTATTGTAATACTTATATTTTTGAAGTCACTTCTGTTAATTTTTATTTAGTTATTTGAAAATGTTTCCTGTAACTGGGTTTTCTTTTTACCTGTAGGAAATAAAGGCCTTATTATTATTATTATTTCCTAATTTTTGCCGTTATGGAAGTACTTGTTATTTCTCAATATCTATTAAAATTCATATATGAATATCCCTTAGCACCAGATCTTCTCAATACATCTACTGAAAATTTTGTCTATGATCTTCTGAAATTATGATGTTTTCCGAACAAATCTCGCTCCACAAAATACCCTTCATTATCCCTGATCTAAAGCCATTGATTCGTTAATAATAACGGATATAATAACAGGTGGAAAATGGAAACCTGCATTGATCGATTTTCAATTTGCGAAAGCCAGGACTAGTCAGGATGTATAATTTTCTAGTAATAATAGGGTTACAATCCAAATCAAGATTTCAACAGTAATTTGATCTCAGAATGGTAAACGAATATTTGCTCTGTTTAACACAAGAAAACACATTGATTTATATCGAATCATGCTTTTATCCGTTCACGAGGACTATTTGATTTTTTCTCTGAGTCTGAGATTTCTGCAGTTATTATTATTTTTATTCTCTCTGAATATTTAGAAACTCCCAATAATTTTAAAACACACGTTTAAGGATGACTGTTTCAACAAATATCTTTGAGTGTCTTCTAAATTCTGAAATCAGAAGTTTGTTCATGCATTGTTAATACTTAAATGAAAGACCAATCGTCTTACCAATTCAAACGAACAACTATTCTCTAAAATACACTATGAATTGAGAATAATGAAGTTTGTTTGATGGTTGTCCTTCAGTAAAAAATATACATATATATATATATATATATATATATATATATATATATATATATATATATATATATATATATATATATATATATATATATATATATATACATATATTTCGGAACATGAAGGTTTAGCTGTTACAGTTTAATTCAATACATTATTACAAAATCAATCGATGAGGTTGTACGTTTCAGTGATACATCCATCTTCTTCAGCATACATAATCAATTGGTGAAACAATCTTGTCAAAAACAACATTGTCTTGGCAACAATAGGTATCAAGACTTAATAAATATTCTCAAGTCCAAGACTTGACGTTCAAGACTAACATTCTCTTTTCACTTCTATTGAAAAAGAAAATCGACTCAATATTTTTTGAAATCTGTTAAATTTTATACCTACTTCTTCTAGATTCTGTTGACTAATGTCGCATGTCATGTGTCTCCACTACTTTAAAATGTCCAAGTCGAACTATTTGAAGTTGATGCAACTGCCTCTAGCTCAACTTGACACCTCTCCTTATACATTTTTTCAAAGAAAGCTATTGACTGATCCTGTATGTCCCTACCCAATGATGGCAATGAAAATGTTTCGATTTTATGCCGATGGTCGAGAATGAGAATACAACAGTACACATAATTACTTTTCAGATGATGTTTCGTCTTGATCTTACAATTTAGAAAATACTTTAAAAGTGATGTTTTATTGCCAAGACCAAGACTGGTCGTGGTCTTTTGAAGCACTAACAACAAATTAAAACTTAAACAAGATAATTGTGTTTTTCGTTTGCATTACGTTTATAAGAAGCATTAGCACGTTTGTGTGGTGCTTCTGTAGTTTAAAAACACCACAAATTCGGTAAGGTGTGATTCTGAGGATCGATTTTAGCCTAGCATTAGCTTTTGTAAGTTTGCAAGTAGTGACTTACTTGATGAGGTACCCTCTGAGAAAAGTTCGTGGGAGAACAGTCGACCCTAGAGTTTGAACCCTTGACCTTCCGAATTCTAACAAGCGAACTTGAACACTCGGCTCCTCCTCTCTTCCAAAAATTATCTGAATTCACACATCCTAAATGCACTTGTAAATGCCAGATGCAAGATCGAAGGATATTCTTGTTGAAGGAAGTCACCATAACGCAAGCAGACCGCCTCCCTCTTCTTCATCAGCCTTCTCTCATCCACTTCTGGACACAGGCCTCTCCATACATCTTCCAAGCTTGGCGATCTTGGGCTTTGTGGTACCAGTCTTGGCCAACGGCTGACCTAACGTCGTCTACCAATTTTCTCTGCGATCAGCCTCTACTTCTTTTACTTTCTCTTGGCCAACAGTGGATAACTTTGGTTGTCAATCTGTCACTGTCTTGTCTTGAGACATGTCCTACCCAGCTGCATTTAAGTCGTGCAATTCGTTCTGCCACGTCTGTAACCTTCGTTCTTCCTTGAATCTCCTCGTTCCTCAATTTGTCTCTGAACGAAATTCCGAGCAGTGTGCGTTCCATAGCTCTTTGTGTTGTTCTTAATCTTTTTACACTCTTTTATGTTAGGCTCGTGGTTTCTAGGCCAGAGGGAGACCGCCTCCCTCACTTAAACTTCATTGACGAATAAAACGCGTGACTTTTAATTATTTTTTTCTTCTTTCTATTGATGTGCCCAGATCAATATCAATACTATAAATAGTGGACGGTAAATTCATTCTTCGAATGAATTTCTACTGTTGAAGTGATTGAAAATTTGCTTTGTTATAAACGAAAAAGCTTTTTTCGTCCACCGAGCACCGTTGATCTTTTTTGATTTATTTAATTAAGTTCTCAACAGATCGAGATATTTGCCTCCGATATCTGGAAGTAAACATTTGTCGAATTATTTGAAATCATGAAAATACACAGAAAATTGGGAAAAACCACCAGTCTTTTTATACAATCTCTTGAATTGTCTTCCTAATGTATTATGTTTTCAACTAACTCTCTTTTTCGTTTGGTCATACTTCGCACAAAACTCTATTTGCAGATTATATATTATAAAAGAAATATTATATATTTGTAAATAAGATTTGAGTCAATTTTTCAGCACAAACGAGAAATGACTCAAATCCTAAAGTTTTGTGTCTTTCGCTTACTTCAATCAAATATTACATCTAGCTGATAGAGTTTAACGCTCTTTCTTTTAGCAAATGAATTGATGTATAACCTAGTGAAAGATCATAGATTACTATTTCAGTAAATTATATGGATGAATATATTGTATGTAGGTAGGCCTTTATAATGAACACACTGTAACAGTTCATATAGCTGTGCTAATTGTATATTTTATGAACATTTTTCATTTTTGTTATCATTAATAGTATTTACCTATATTCTACCGTGTTCTCTATCAATTAACTGTTCATTACCATCCTCGTACTCTGAATTCAATTAAACAGCTCTCTTCGTGAATTTGCTTCTACACGTCCTTCAAAAAATGATGAAAGAAGCTGCTACTTAACTAATCAAATTATTGTTTTCACTGACTAATCCAAATTTTAACCCAAGTTGTATAAAAATTCAATTATATAGAAGGTAATTCAGAAGTTTTCGTTAGTATACAAGGTAATTAGTATTATATAAAGTTGGTACACGTGGATAGAGTTCAGGGGTGGTTTTCGGGTTTTATTAGCTGTCAGTTTTCGAAGTTTTCATTTTTTCTCCCAGGTTCTGAATCACAGGCATTCGATTGTCTGCAATTCAATTTTATTACAAATAAGCTGTATAGTATGGGGTTTAGAGGGGTTTTTCTTGACTGGATCTCCAGTTAATTGTCTGACCGTTCATTGTTTGTCGAAAACAAAAATTGTAGATCTCGAAACTATCCAGTATCTATTGCAGTTCCACAGGGTTCTGTTTTGGGTCCTCTAGTTTTCTTACTATTTGTTAATGATGTTCCTGAATTTGTTAATACTGACTCAGTCACCCTATTCGCCGATAACACATCATTAGTCGTATCGGCTAAGAGTATTGATGGGCTCAGGACGGAATGTGAGGGACTGGTGCAGGGATTCTCGGACTGATGTTACAGAAACTCACTCATGCTTTATCTCACCAAAACTGAATTAATCCACTTTCAACTACGTGAATTCAGCTCAGATGTTCCACTTGTTGTCAAGTTTCACGACCGTCAACTGAGGCCGACAGCAAGTGCAAGGTTTCTGGGACTTCATGTTGATAGCAATCTCAAATGGGACAGTCATGTCGAGCAACTATCCAAGAAGCTCAACAAATCTTTCATTGCAGTCAGTCGCCTAAAACACATGCTTCCTCTGGAGAGCTTACTCACAATTTATTACGCATTAGTCTACATTCGCCCTAGCTACAATTCAGTTCTATGGGGTGGCTCATCTGGATCTGTTCGAGTTTTTGCTGCACAGAAGAGAATTATTCGCCTCATTTTCAACTTGAAACCTTATGAAACCTGTCGTCCAATATTTGAGCGTCACAAGATTTTACCATTACCTTGTATCTACATTTTGAACTGTTTGTTATTGGTTCGTCAAAAGCTGTCGGATCTTAATACGCTTTCCAGTTTCCACGGTTACGAAACGCGACATACTAACACAATATGTATTCCATTGCATAGAACAACCAAGTTTGAATTATCTCCGACATATGTAGGTATAAAGCTGTATAATCACCTACCAAACCGGATAATGAACTTGAATGCGAGTAGTTTCAAAAAGGAAATTTAAAAAATATTGTCTACTTTTTGTTTTTATAGTTTGAAAGAATATTTCTCTACTAATATTTGTTAAATTTCCATCTCGTAAACTTTTTTGTATTTTGTATACTGACATGTCCTATATATTTGTGTAATATCTAAAGGATAAATATATATTATTATTATTATTATTATTATTATTATTATTATTATTATTATTACTATATATCAAATATCTTATTTTGAATGAACTGAGGAGCACTTCTTTCTTTCTGGCAAATTAGGCAGAAATGCAGTGATTCACATCGCAATTTGTTTCCCTGACTATCCTCATTTCCTCATATCTAGGAACAATGAAGATATGTACTATAATAAATAATATCTTCTGTTCGAATGGGATAATGAGGGCTCTTGAGGTTACTTCGACCCTAATTATAAACCATTATGTTAACAATTGAATCGGTGATTGTTGAAAGGGTACTAAGTCCAAAAATGAAAGTTTTGAGTAAATTGAAAAAATATGTTTAAAAGTTATTTATTTCATTTCATTGATACATGCAGTCAGCGTAATAAAAGTAAATGGGTGAGGAATCATTTATCTACAGAGAAATTATTATTATTTCCAATTTTTATATTTTTTATTATTTTTTTAAAGCAAGGACTTAGTTCCATTCAACAATCAGTAAAACAAAATTAAGTAGTCATGATTAAACTAATATACTTTATTGGAGAAATAACACATAGAAATGAACAATAATTCTCACAAACATACCAAATGATAAACAAGTACCTACTTATGAAGCGAAAACACGACAAATTATTCATCTTCAACCTCCTATTCAGAGTTGAATGGAACTAAGTCCGCGACTTAGTACCTTTCAACTCATATTATTAGTGCTCCCTAGAATGGGACTTGATTCCTTTCAACACCAAACGGTCGGGGATATAATTTGGTATAGAAACCCATATCAAATACAATTTCAATGAAAAATGGACTTAGTACCCTTTCAACAATCACCGATTCAATTCTTAGAACTCACAATCTAGATTACTATATATTTCATAAATGTTGGTATAGAGGATGAAGCACGAAAAAAAACTGATATTTTCTGTAATTTCATAGAATATTAGTAATAGTTTGATATACGTTTCGATTTTATGTACAAATTTGAAATTATGTTCGACGTGTTTCAATATGAAATACGCATATTAGTTGATTCATCGTTGAGAATGATACGGAAATATATTGTAACCATTGTGACGCCAGAAAAACTTGAAATATTTTGTCATAAGATTACATACGTGTACGTAGAATGAAATCATCAGTTTGCATTTATTATTAGGAAATACCTGAGTTTTAAATATGCAATGTTCACTTCCAAGAAACTAAGAAACGGAGAAACAATTGCGATCACGAAAATTTCATTGAACCAAAAAATAATCGCTCTGCTCTTTTCAGATAATTAACTAAGAAGTAAAAAAAATAATATATAATAATAATAATAATAATAATATCATCAACCACGTAGCTACATAAAAATCTTCTGAAGAACTATAGAACTTATCTAAATGTTTTTCAAATTTTCTATTTCATTGGAAATTAAAATAATGTATAGTGCAGATACTCTCCCCATTTCTATTTAATGTATAATTTAATCACTTATAAAAGCTATGTATGTATGGTATGTAATTCAAAGTATGTAAACCAACAGCACCTATTTCTCAGAAAATACCGAAAATTGCTCACAGGATATATTAGTCCAAGCAACAGAGCACAATATAAGTCGTTTTTGACATCGATTCCATCTGAAAACCAACTATGCCATCGTGAGCAGGGTAATTCATAGATTAATTGTGTTATGTTTTGGACACGCAAATACCATTATTTATTTTTTTATGAACAATTTTAATAAAAAAATCGTACTTTTATTACTTTTTCATTTATAACTAATAAACTAATGGAGTAATCTGGATAGTGTCAATAGCAAATTTGTAGATAATTAAATTACGAAGAGTATGAGACCTCGCCCGACTTAATCGGATGATTAGTAACGAAGATAACAATTGATAGCCAAAGAATTTTTTATTTATTTATTAATTTAATAATTTCGTTAATTTACAACTTACAGGTCTCTGCTTTTGCAAAAAGGTTGCAATGTTTAATTACTTAAAGTTAGTAAAAAGAACGAACGCTGTACGATAATTGTTGTTAACGTAATTGCAATTTTATGTATTTAACAGGACTAATTGTAAAATAGCTACTATCGACTGAGGTACTCGGATTTCAATTTTGAAAAAAGATTAATTAACTAGACGTAAAGTGCAATAAAACGTTCATCTCGGATTTTTAAATAAATTTTGCAAAGTTAGTAAAAAAAGGGCACAAAAATGTGCACGTCGGCGCGCCGCGAGATTGTATTACTTTTAAGCGTTCTCCTCTTCTCCTTCTTCCCCCACTACTGCACCATATTCGTCCGGTCGGCCATTCGGAGCCATTTTTGCGCCCTTTTTTAACTAACTTTGCAAAACTTATTTAAAAATCCGAGATGAACGTTTTATTGCACTTTACGTCTAGTTAATTAATCTTTTTTCAAAATTGAAATCCGAGTACCTCAGTCGATAGTAGCTATTTTACAATTAGTCCTGTTAAATACATAAAATTGCAATTAAGTTAACAATAATTATCGTACAGCGTTCGTTCTTTTTACTAACTTTAAGTAATTGAACATTGCAACCTTTTTGCAAAAGCAGAGACCTGTAAATTGTAAATTAACGAAATTATTAAATTAATAAATAAATAAAAAATTCTTTGACTATCAATTGTTATCTTCGTTACTAATCATCCGATTAAGTCGGGCGAGGTCTCATACTCTTCGTAATTTAATTATCTACAAATTTGCTATTGACACTATCCAGATTACTCCATTAGTTTATTAGTTATAAATGAAAAAGTAATAACAGTACGATTTTTTTATAAAAATTGTTCATAAAAAAATAAATAATGGTATTTGCGTGTCCAAAACATAACACAATTAATCTATGAATTACCCTGCTCACGATGGCATAGTTGGTTTTCAGATGGAATCGATGTCAAAAAAAAATACTTATTGCTTAGACTATATTTTTATTTTGTTTTGTCGAATCTACATGGAGTGAGTCAACTGGAAGTTCTCGTTGAATAATTCAATTTGATAATACGGTTCTTCGCGTTAAACCAGCCAAAAATGCATAATAATAAAATAATGGAAGTAATTTTGGTGAAATTTAGCACATATAGCATATCCCTATTGTATGTCACATGACATATATATCATATATGATATAATGATATAATAGTAATTATATGAATAATTAGCTGCCCGGCCACACTTTGCCTCGGCTCAAATGTGTTCATTTATATATATATATATATATATATATATATATATATATATATATATATATATATATATATATATATATATACAGGGTAGCGAGAAAGTCTAGCAACAAGGTATTTATTTAAGACGATTAAACGTATAATCATCAAATTTCCCTCAGAGATGGATCGTTTGAAGAGGTGTAATTAAGTGACCGGCAAGATCTGCCGACTTGACTACACTTAATATCAGACATACATAACTGATTCAGAAACTCTCAAATGTCTTGAGATACAAAAATTTTTTCCATAAATGATAAACAATTCTATTCGAAGCTTCAAACACAGATTGTATTATTGCTAAAACATATGTGACCAACATTTTGAGGTCATGTTTTAAAAAAACTATTAATATTTTTGTAAGTTAGTATGAATTAGGAAATTACATATTGTATGTCTTGGGAAACTGTTTCTCTTATTTTTTCAGAAATGTGGTACATATTCTGTATTTTTGAAAAAAGGACGTAATCAGCTTTTCTGCGATATATCACTCGACCTACGGTGCTATTCAAAAAAATTCAAGATGGCGGCGGTACACTGAATGGTGACATCACTCAAGTTTGACAGGACCTCTGAAAAACGGAAAATACAATCCTGTGCATAACCCTAAAATTTATTTTATACGTTCAATCGTTTCAAAGAAAATACCTTGTTGCCAGACTTTCTCGCTACCCGGTATATACATATAATTAATATAACAAATAATTTATCTTTTGATTTTATCAGTAACCTGGAGTAGAGATGTGGCATGTCTTCTCAAATTTACTATATTTGTAACAATGTTCATCCAGATGATGTTTTTCCTAGATTTAAATTATACCGTATCACTAAGGTATGCAGTCTTCTTTCATACTATAATATTAAAAATTCTATTTTCGTACATGATAGTAGTACTTCAGTTTTATTTGTCTACTTCTTCATTATCTTGTGGTGGAAAATTTGGAAAATTCTATGTGTTTTCTTTTTGTTACAGAATTATCAGTATCGAAAACCTTAATATTTACGAATTATCATCGTCACACTCCAACGATACGATATCAGTGTCTAATTGTTTGTGAAATGCATACTGTATTACATGATGGATTTTCCGCTGTTAAGAGGTTCATAAAACTTTTCCGCGAATCATAGTTTTTGTTTTTCACATACGAAAACAACACATGTCTGATTGTGTTCAGGGTTATTATTTACAGTTATGAATAACATGTTGTTGTCGCCATTTTTCGAGCCCATGATAAGGTTTGGGTATCTCATAATTATAAGAGGTTAGGGTGAAAAATGTCTTGACTCGAAATTCTCTACAAGCACTAAATTTTGGTGAAATAAAAACGACTTTTAAGTAAAATAATTGAATTTATTTCTGAATGTGTCTAATAGTAGATTTGTATGTTCAGAAATATTCCAGTTTTAATGAAGAAATTTTTGAAACTATAATCCAAAATCCAATTCACAGAAGAACATAAAAAGAATGAAACGAATTGATAAGATGACGTTCAGTGATACCGAAATAAGTGAACAAAATGTTTTGCGAACTTTATTGAAAGATATTCTTCAAGTAAATTTAATTGAGGAAATTGATATTTGGATGAATATATTTTTATTATTGGCATAATTAAACAAATTTTTTTCATGTGAGAAATTATTGGATGGAATATTGATAGTCATTAATCCAAGTGGAATAAAGAATACGGCGAGTTCGCTCTAACTAGGTTAGGTTCATTTACAATTTTTCTTCAGTATTGCTAATAAAGGCATCATTAATAGATAATAACATCAAAGAGTAAGCTAATAACCTTTTGTAGTTTTGATAAGAAAACATTTGATTTTAATAGATTTGCAGTAAACGCTATTGCATAGTGATGCATGTTTCGAATCTACCAGGCTTCTTCTGACAAGCTGTGGTAGAGGCGAAAAGTGGGTCAGAATGTAAATTATTTTGTTTCTCATTGCAATGAATTTAAATCTAGTCACAGTCTTCAATATTTATGTTTTATTATTAATTCAGAGAGCGTTTTAATTATATTATAAAGAATAGATAAAAGATAAATGGTGGCGGTTTTGGCGGATTTTAACGTGAAAAACAAACGCAAAAAACTAAAGTATGAAAGGCTATCAGCAATTTCCTTCAAAATTTTTTTGTTTTCTGTAGTTGATATTTATCTGGTAAATGATTTTCAGATTAGCTAAATCAGTACTTCCTCTCATGAGAAATTGAATTTATGATTACATGTGCTCAGCATTCCAACTCGTTTCTGTCAGAATAATAATTTTTCAAGAGAAAAATCAAGCAAACGGCAAGCACGTTGGAATAAATCGTACTTGGCCGTGTTTTATTTAAATTCATATTAAAAAGTCTATTTGTCACATATTTTTCATGTGTGATAGAATTGAGTACTTATATTTTGGGAATAAATCAGTCATTTTTCTTTTTATAATCAATGCTATCTACAGTTCGTGAATTATTCATTTGAAATAGCATCAAAGATTTCCAAGTTCTTCATCTGACAATTATAGATCAATAAATTTTTCAATGAAAAATAATCGGAAGACGTATACAAGAAAATTTGTCGAGCTTATATGATAAGGCTTTTATAACAATTACATACATAATTCAACGGTGTATTTTCATAGGGATTTGCTATTTATATGATTTTCGTCGACTCCTGAGCACCTCATAAAAAAGTTTGAATAATATCATACGTGAAGTTTTCCTTTCACATGTTTAGATATCCAATTAATTATTCAAATTGATGCTTCTTTTCATGGACCTGATATCGTTAACTCCTGCAAGGGGCCGTTCAAGTATTACGTAACGCAATTTTTGAAGATTTTTGACCCTCCCTCCCCCCTATGTAACGCTCCGTAACGTTTTCATGAACCCCTCCTCCCCCCTATAAACGTTACGTAACGCCCAAGTGACCATTTTTACCTAACAGTCACAAATATGTTGCGCAAAGTACCGAAAAGTTGCTAAAATACCGTTTTTATTGTTTTAATCGTGTTTTCGTTAATAATAAACAAAACAAGAGATTTTTATTTAATAAACAATCATACATAATGTGATATGTAGAAAAGGGCTCAAATTTGTCCTAATAAACTTTTACTACTAATCTTGCATTTAATTATGCCGTTTTCCTGACTTAGCCCTGTCGTTGCATACATTTTTAGCTAACTTCATCCACCATTATTTTTCTCATGCATTATTCAATTTTCGCTTATCAGCAGGTTTTCACTTTGAAAACCTGCTTATTGAAATGGGTGCGATTAGCAAAGTAGGACCTAGGCCCAAGATAGTTTTTCGTTACATGACATTTCAGGATGCTTGGCATCAAAAACCCAATTTCAAAAGTCTCTATTTCTCTACATATGTATATAATATATATATATATATATATATATATATATATATATATATATATATATATATATATATATATATATATATATATATATATATATATAAACAACAAGGAAATTAGTCGCGGGAAAATATTAAACAAGTAGAGCAGAATTATCGGTATAGCCCGCTTATATGGAAGCAGCCGTTGACACGTGTTTCGGACTCTTTGGTCCTCATCAGAACGGCGTAGCCAAGCAGAGTTCAAACAATAAGCCACAAATGTGTGATTGTCTTCCGTAGCAGGGGATTTCGTTTGTTGTGCTATTTTCATCTCCAAGTTTTCTATCCAATGCCTAGCTACGCCGTTCTGATGAGGACCGAAGAGTCCGAAACACGTGTCAACGGCTGCTTCCATATAAGCGGGCTATACCGATAATTCTGCTCTACTTGTTATATATATATATATATATATATATATCTATATATATATTTTTATATTTATATATATATATATATATATATATATATATATATATATATATATATATATATATATATATATATATATATGTTCGCATGTATGTAGGAAGATAGTTTCGTAGTTTCGCTCCTGTGTATTACGTGTTTAAAACACTTAATGAAAACTGGCAATGGAAACAAAATATAAATGACGAATAATACAGTCGAGGTATTTCCCATAAAACATAAACGGATAGAGTTGCCAACTTGGGACAACAAAATAAAACTGACTTACAATACAATCGAGGGATTCCCCGTAAAAAATAAACAAAAAGAGTTAACAACTTCGGAGATTCAAATTCTCTAGTTTTTTATTTCAATAAAAATCAATGTTACGTAGCGCGTTGTTCGAACCCCCCTCCCGCCGCTGTAACGCATCGTAACGTTTTACAAGACCCCCCTCCCCCCAAATTGCGTTACGTAATACTTGAACGCCCCCCAATTTATATCTACTGAATTCTTCGTGTTCTGATAAAACTGAGTTTAGACTTGGTTTTATTGTCACCTGCATCAAATAATCTTAATTTGTTCCCAAATCTGTTCAAAAGCGAATCAGAGAATTTATCAAATACAAAGGTTTTCCATTAGTTTTTACATAATAAGAATGCCATTATTCTTAAACAAAGTATTCGAATCTATCATCGCTTCAAGTAGCAGTGTTGCTAAACAAATTAGTGAATTACATATAAATGATAAAAATTTCAATATAGTCTCGTCACCAGCGGTAAAAAACTGTAATTCGTGGAATTTTGAGAATCAACGCTGATTTTGATCAAAATTTGGATTTGAGCTATGCTTACCCTCTTCTTCAGAATCTATTCTCTACCGAACCGTATTTTTCACTTTTTAGGGGTGAAATTTCACTATTTTCAAGTTATTTAAGGTTGAAAGTTTTCGATTTCGGGTTCCCGAAAAATAACTATTCTTCAACTAGCAATAACTCAGTCATTATTGAGTCTGCAAATCTCTTTGTTCTTTTATTAGCTACATTTTTGTTTCGAATGATTTTTCCGATAAAATGAAATTTTTTTGAGTTATTCGTGAAAACAGATCAAAAACATGCGTTTTTCAAATGACAAATGCATAGTTTCAGTCGTTAATATCTCGAAAAGTATAAACTTTACAAAAAAACATTACAAAACAAAACTTGCTTAGAATTGGTCAGTTTATCAATTGCCGAGGTTATTTTGATTCAAATAATTTGCATCCTCTAGAAGGGGTTACTTTTACCCCTAGGGCAAAAGGACGCTTCGGCACAAGGTAGATTTTGAAGAAGGTTATAAGAACTACCTAAATCCCAATTCTCAAGGAAATCGACCTTGATTCTCAAAATTCTACGGGAAAACAGCTGGTGACTTGACTAATAATATACATCTGACGGGGGATAATAGAATTGGCAAGTTCTTGGAGAAAAATCAACAATGTAAACTAATGGTCGTAAGCTTTTATGAAGCCGCTTTTTCTAGGAAGTAGATAATATATAAATTCTATTAGAAGCACTCAGAAACTCAATATTATTTTAATCCGCTTAGAAACTGTAATTTCTATGTAATTATTGCAGTGTTTACTGAAATCGTAAATTTATTAATTCCAGTTGTATATTTTATTATCCTATTTGTTTGGAACCTCAAGGTACTGCACAATAATAATTTAGGCTTTAACAATGAGAAAAGATTAATATATTAATAATATTATAATCCAGTACGCTATTTTTGGACTAAAAAGAAATCAAATATTATTATTAATTCATCTGTTCGAATCTAGGCAAATAAAATAAAATTTTGATGAACTTTTTCAAAGTGGAATGTATCATTGTGACATGTGTGACTTATGCAATTTTTGAGTTCAAATTATATAGGCACCTTAATCAATTTCACTTCATTATCTAGGACTAGCCTATGCCAAAAAGCTACCCTAACCTCATGAAAGTTTAAATAATGCTGCTAACAACTTTTTGAAGAAATTTAAATAATATAACTATAGGTGAATGTCCACAGAACTATTTTTATGAGTATTGATACTTGATATTTCGTATCAAACAACTCATATCTTCATACACTTCATTCGCAAATAAATTGTGTATAAATGAAAAACACCCAAATTCAAAACATAATTTAACGTCAAATGAAGACATCCAATATCTCAATACGAAACACAAGAATGTTTATTTTAACCTTCAAATATTGTAGGAAGCCTTAGTAAAAAAATTTTCATTGAAGTTTCATTACTCTCTGGTTTATCCATATATTTAATTTATAACTTTGTCATTCGGGGAGATCTTCTGCTTGGTCATATTTTGATTGAAGAACAATCATTCTTTCAGCTTCAGGGAATTGATGATATGTCAGATTTCATGTAGGGCTGTTCAATAAAGTATACCTCCATAAGATATAAGAAGAGACATTTGAGAAGTGATACTTGATGCGAGAGTAGAAATATTGACAGATGCTGAACTATAAGTATAGATTAGTAAATTTTTATCAACGTTAACAATAAAAGTGAAATTTATCTTAAGTAGGGTAGGGTTGTAACAATTTTTCTTCGATAATTTACTGCATTGTTATAATTGCCATAAATGATGATTAATATATTTGACATAAAATCCTGGATATTTGTCTTCAAACAAATTCAGACACATAGGTGAAACAGTTTTTCTACAAATAAGTAAATTTCTTGAGTTTCTGACACTGTAACAATCGACCCCTTACCAGAGACAGTTGTAACATTGAAGGGGGACAGTTGCAACACTCAACAATAATCCGCAATCAAAGCACTTGAATCAGTTTAATTGTTAAAAACACTGAAATGTACCTTCGACTAATATCACAAGATTTTGTTATATTTGAAGCAGATTTAAGATATTTTCTTCGAGCTGAATCAACGAAAATAATTTTTTTTTGTATAGGTAACGTTCTTCTAAAATTGTACCCAATCAAACTCATTATACAGAATAATCTCTGAATAATAATTAGATAAACTCAATCTACGAATCCATAATGATACATAATTGAGATATACTCGCCCTTTGACTTCGTCATAATCGTTATTGTACAACAATATTACCCTAACATTGAAATGTTAGGTACATTTTTTTGAGCTAACCTTGCGTTTTTTAGAGGACGCAATTTTATTGTTGGGATGTGTGAGGGGGAGCTTAACTCCAAGTTTGTGGGGTTGCAACCCTTGTCCCGCGGGCGCCATATTAGAAAAAGGGGTGCAAACACCTTTTTCGCTATATCTTCCGAACGATGCATCCCAAAAAATTTTTGTTCAGACATAATTTGTAGCAAATTGCTTTGTCTACAATTTTGTTTATCTAACTTTTTTCAATAAAATGACAAATAAAAAAGTTATCAACAAAAATTTGAAAAAATTTCCAAACAAATTTTGTTTTTTGTTATATAACTGCTTCATTTTTCATTTCACGACCAAATGACCTCAGACCAATCTTATAGAGCATTTTTCAACCAACATTTTCACCTATAATTTTTTTGAATTTGAGGAATTTATGGGCGTTCCAGAGTGCTCCAAAGTCGACTAGGTTCTTACTACTCGCAATAATCCGGTAACTATGAAACATCTGCCTTACTTTTTTATTTTCGTAAATCATTTTTAATATTTTTCCTAACATTTATATATGATCAACTACCTAATGACTTTTTTTTCTCACTATAAAACTTAAAATATTCTTGTTATTTACAATAATTTCTGACGCTGTACATTTACAAACAAAGTCGTGGGAACGCTTGCGTCGCAGGAAAAAGCATCAGTCAATCCAGATTAAGTTTGATGAGAGCACCGTACCAGCAATATTCAAAGAAAAATTTATTAGTAATAAAAACGATTGAGGAAAATAAAAAAGTAAGGCAGATGTTTCATAGTTACCGGATTATTGCGAGTAGTAAGAACCTAGTCGACTTTGGAGCGCTCTGGAACGCCCATAAATTCCTCAAATTCAAAACAATTAAAGGTGAAGATGTTAGTTGGAATATGCTCTATAAGATTGGTCTGAGGTCATTTCGTCGTGAAATGAAAAATGAAGCAGTTATATAACACAAAAGAAAATTTGTTGGGAAATTTTCTCATATTTTTGTTGATAACTTTTTTATTTGTCATTTTATTGAAAAATGTTAAATAAACAAAGTTGTAGACAAAGCAATTTTCTACAAATTATGTTTCAAAAAATTTTTTGTGGGATGCATAGTTAGGGAGATATAGCGAAAAGGGTGTTTGCTTCCCTTTTTCTAATATGGCGGCCGCGGGACAAGGGTTGCAACACCACAAACTTGGAGTTGAGCTCGTAGTGACCCCCCTCATACATCCCAACAATCAAATTGCGTCCTCTAAAAAACGCAAGGTCCAATGTAACTTTTCAATGGATTATAATTACTCTGCTAAAATGGAGATTTTGAAGTGAGTTCACTATACAATGAAATACGTATGGAGGAAAAGTGAAAACAGTTCATTGAGTGAAGCAATTCATATAATAATTCGCTGAAAAAGTTCTAAGTGATTTGAAAAAAATTATCTATTATCAAAATTATTATATTATATTATCAAAATTAGTATATAATATATTGTATATATATATATATATATATATATATATACAAAATATATATATTTTTCTAATTATATTTTTATGGGTTTCAACCAAGTAGCGGCCACATCAATTATTTAAAGAAAAATATAGCTCATAGTTGTTGAGCGAAATTTTTGTCATTCTTTATAGTGAGTTTTTATTTTCGTTTCATCATAAATAAATATTCAGAAAATAATATTTTCACGGTGATGCTAGCGTGCAATATATCTTATCCCGTGAAATTTTGACAGAGATAAAGGGGCATTTTCTCCGTTGCATCTGTTGCTACTAATTCAATTCGTGCTTCTCTATTCGAAACGTTTTCTAAATTGAAGGTGCTCGAACGTGGAACGTGGAAACAATTCGATGCGTAGAGATCTTTTATGAATTTTCACAGTCAACAGTTTTCGACTGAAAATATGGAATTGTTTTCTCCATTTTCAAGAGGTAGCTTGGGATTCAGAGATAAAAAGGGAATTCGTTGAAATATCATTATTGTTTGTACCTTCGAATATACAAGGGGCTGAATGAATATATGCCAGTGAATTTTCGAATTTGTATATTTCTATTATAAGTGAGGTTTATAGTGATATTTTGGGTTCGAGTGCATATTCATGAAGTCATCAAGAGTGTTGAGAGGCTTAATACAAATAATACTTAATACAAACAATATTTTCATAGTTGAAAAATAAATAAAATGGTTTTAATATTATTGTTTTGTGAATTTTTGCTCAGAAGAACATCACTTATTGTTCAAAATATACAAATAGGATGAGAATTAAATTACTCTATGTCCACTTTCCTCTAATATATGGTAATCAATAAATACATCCAGAACTTTCTAAAGACATAAAAACTAACTTTTCACAGGTTGAAATAAAATATATTGAGTAAACGCGTTCCGTCATATCATTGACTTCATCTCGTACTAAACTATGGTAGGTATTACAAAACAATCTATTCATATGAAAAATTAAACATAACACAAACGCTTGCTAAATAAACTGAATAACAATAAGTAATTCATTTAGAGTTATTGGCTATATTAAACAGATTAAGCAGAGGAGAAGGGTTTACTTCAATCTGGTCGTGAACTGGGTTTCCGGAATTTTTATATTTATTGATGTGAATGGATTCCCAACAGTGAGTTTAGTACTATTTTCTAACTGTAAAATATCAAAATTATGATTAAAGGTATGGTTTTCTTGAATAAGGTGGCACGCACAATAAGAGTCAGTTTTCTGCTTAATATAGGTGTTGGCGTTCGTGTTTTCGAGTTTTGATATCTCTAATTGTACGTCCTATATTTAACAGTTGAGTCAATAAAGACCAGTACGTTCATCTATATGAATTTTTGATTTGTAGTTTTCAATCAATTTTCCAATTGTTTTGTATTGTTGGATACGGCCGACAAGTAGAAGGCATCCAACGTAACTCAGGGCATATAATAAACTAAAATATGAATAAATGCTGAAAAATACAGATTTATCTGAAAAAGTTCGCTAGATTAACTACCAGATAGTTCTTGAATTTCCAACCTTTTCAAGTATCAATTCTAGAGATTTTTGGTAGATATAAATAATTTACATTTCGAAAATATCGGGTTGTTGGTGGTTGTTACACGTATTTTCCCCGGATATAATAGATTATTGCACTGTATATCGAAAATAAAGAGGGTGGTTTTCAAATCCTTTTTATACCTTCAGAAACAAGATTTTCGTGGTTTTTCTATCTGGGGCTGTTTTTGAAGCAGAAAGGATCTATCAAAATTGTATTATCTTCAAACTGTGGAAAGGATGTGTCGGGGAAGTGCATAGGAGTAATTTTTCCAAACCGGTGGCAAAAGATGTTAAAAGTAGATGCTAATAAACTGCCTTTTGGAGGTATAAACTTTTTTCTCCAACTGCTGCCGTTTTTATGTAGGTATAGATATTATTATGTCGCGGTTTTTGAAATTCTGTGCACCTTCAAATTTGATTAGAAGGTTGAAATTTCGTTCATATTATTAAGTGTCTTCTAGTACTTCCAGTTATGTTTCTAAATCGCGACTCCCATCGAGTCAAATGAACTGAAATTTGGTACCTGGTATTATTTTTCGTTGCAGAAGAAAAGCACCGAAATTTTGAGAAATTTCTGCAACCGCCGCCATGTTTCCGTAGATATTTCTTGTTTTTTTGTCGTTTTCGAAATTTTGCCGAACTCCACAGCTTCTGCAGATAGAATTAGAGGGTTGAAGTTATGTACATAGATTCAGTTAGTGATGAGGAAGTGCCTTTTGGTAGTTTCATCCATTTTCCTCAGTCGCGCTGCCCCGCGCGGGGACTACTCCGTTCAAATCGTTCAAATGCAGTACATACGAAAAATACGACCTTAGTGTTGCAGCTCTGCTGCTCACGTACGCATTATTACCCCGAGGCGAAGCTAAAGGGGTTATAGTTCACGACAAAAAGTTGGGATCTGGCCCGATTTAAAAAATTTCAACGGATATCGATAAAATATATATGATTTCATAAGAGAAGTTTTGTACCCAATTTTTCCCAACGAAGAATAAAAAAATTATAGCGTTTTTTAGATAGGCATTACGACATGCGCATGCGCCAAGGTCGATATGTACGAAGTACTACAAAACATGCGTCGAAGTGCTCTGTGTGCCACGGTAACCAAGCGACGTTGATAACTTCATCTTGATTCTGCGTCTGTGTCTGCTTCCCATCTTATCAATTTGATTCATAATTTGCAGCAAAATGAGCCGGAATAGGATATTCAAATTCACGGATTTTATTCGTAATATCGACTTATTAATACATTTATTGCAAAATTCCTTCATTTCATTCGTAAAATCGACTTTCATTGTGATTTAATTTATAATACATTCAAAAAATATTGACGACATGCACATGCGCCGAGGGGTTTTATCATTCCTAGTGCTACGCAGTAGGGTGTCCTTCATTTTAAATTCGTGTTTACATATGTTATTGATTGATATCATCCTGTATGACAAGAATACCTATGGCTTTTTAAATATATGTTGTGGGTTGGAATAATAGAGTGTATGTTTCGATTTGTAAATGATTTCAAATGTTATTTATATATGAAAGCGAAGAAGCGGTCGGATACGTTATAAATGTCACGTACACTATGAAAGTGGTATTGTTTTGGAACCAAAGCCTAATCCTGAAGTTCCTGATGCGTTCCTGATAAGGAAATAAACATTTTTACCACAAACTCGATACTCAAGCTCATGGAAATCAAGGTTACTCTAATCTGTTTTTCATTCAGAAAATTATCAATTTATATAATGTACTCTAAAACTTTATCATATATTATATGGAAGACGTGAAAATCTATAAAAAAAATTTTTATATGTTATAATGTTAAACGAAATTCTCGAGGACAGTATCATCGGCTTCTATTAAATCGACTAAAAATATCCGAAATTTAGTACGAAAAATTATTTATAATAGCTATTTTCATTTAGTCATGTGTTATAAACGATTTATAAACGCAAATTCCGTTAATATACCTGATGCATAACATCGTATGGAAAATAAAAATTTTTCCTACATAATGGTAGGAAGCAATCACAAAAACTTTTTAGATTCGATATTTTAGATGAATATTTATTAATATATTGACGATAACAACAAGATTCAATCGATTGAAAGTTAGAACATAGTATCAGCTGTGTGCTACGATGAGTAGAAATTAACATAGTAACGTCACACGCGCTCAGGTTTGTTCGGGAACTAAAGGCATATTTTCTACGCTGGATTCAAAAATTCATTTTGTATTTAATTTAACTTTTTAAACAGGCAAAAAAATTTTAACAAATAAACTGAAAATAGTTTTGTTATAAAACGTATATTATATGATCTTTCCATTCATCACAAATAGCTATTTATGCCATCAGTTACGAAATGCCTAATTTTGTGTAACGCTTGAGATTTTTGCGGAACGAACGAAGTGAGTTTCGCAAAAACTCACAAGTTACACAAAGTTTCATTTCGTAACGTATTGCATACAAGATTTTTTCTAATTTTGAAGAAAGTAATAAAAAATAAAATTTAATATAATTGATAAAAATTTGGAAAACATAAATTTAGTTTGTTGCTGTTACTTCATGTTAGTTGTCAGTTTGACATTTTGTGAAAAAGCAGGTAATGCTCTATTATCAGTAATTCCCAAAAAGTCAAAGGCAGTTTATGATTTGGCATACGAAAAATTTGTTACGTGGTGTGATGAGAAGAAAGTTAATGAGAAAGTTTTACTTGCATATTTTGAGGGTAAGAAAGATCTAAAAGTTTCCACATTATGGACACTTTACTCAATGTTAAGGTCTGAACTAAATCTGAAAAGGAAACTTGATATTAAAAAATATACAAATTTGGTAGCATATATTAAAAGGCAAGCGGACGGGTACAGTGCTAAAAAGTCAAAAGTTTTTATTGAAGAAGATTTTGCCAAATTTTTAGTGGAAGCTGATGACAAAGAATACTTAATGGCTAAGGTTGCAATGATAATTGGAATGGCAGGAGCATGCAGAAAAGCAGAATTAACATTTCTTCCAGTTGAAAATGTTATAGACGAAGGAAGCCATTTTCGTGTTGATATCCCACCTTCAAAAACAAAAGTTATACGGAAGTTTGCAATGACCACTGGAGACATTGAAAATACCAATCTTGTTGAAATATTAAGAAAATATATTAAGTTGCGTCCCCAGGTTCTTAAACACAACAGATTTTTTGTAAAATATGCGAATGGAAAATGTACCAGAAATCCTGTGGGAATTAACACATTCAGCAGTCTGCCAAAAGTTATTGCACAATTTCTTGGTCTTTCAAATCCTGTTCTATATACTGGCACTGCTTCAGAAGAAGCTCTGCCACTTTCCTAGCAGACAGTGGCGTTGATATTTTGAAATTAAAGAGGCATGGAGGTTGGAAATCTACCTCTGTTGCGGAGGGATATGTTGAAAATTCCATGAATAATAAAAAACTTATAGCGCAAGAAATATTTGGTGAAACATCTAATGCAATGTGCGCCGCTTCTCAAATAACAGCAAGTTCGAGCAATGAAAAAATTATGTCGTCGGGAATTAATTTGAATAATTGCAATAATTGTGTTATCAATATTTATAATAATTAATTAATTTATAATTTATGTTTTTAACTTGTATTATAACAGTTTAATAAATAGAATAATTCTTTTTGTCACTAATTTTGAAATACATTTTTCGTCACTAATTGCATAAAATTTTACTTTATGCAACCAGTTACAAAAAGTAAGACAGGTCATAATGTCAATCAGTTTTAAAAAGGGTCTCTTTATATGTCAAAATTAGAAAAAAAAAATTTCTTAATAACCCAGTTATAACCTATGAGAGTAACTGAGCTTACTGAAATATTTTTTCATATCATTATAACACCACAAAGCAAGCGAACTAGTAGATATAGCAATTAATCTATTTAAAAGGATCATAATCGATTACTCAAAATAGTTTTTGCAGACCTACATCCCAATGTCAAATTCACAACGGATATGAAGCAGAATAATTCTCGTCAATTTTCTAGATCTCATTATAACACATACAGTGTGACCCGTTTTTAATGAAAACACCCCTGTGAAATTTGAAGTTGTGAACCGATTGCAACCATATTTTTTTTGAAATATCAAGTACTAAAAGGTCTACCTTGGGACAAAATAAGAAATGTTTAATCCAATTTTCAGGGCATACTGCGATATTTTTTCTTAGTCGAAATTCGGTTGTTTTTATTAGCGATTTTTTTATTGAAAAGATTACCACGCCACTGGTTTCAGCGTGCCCCTAAATAGGTATGTTCAAAATTTCATGAAAAAATATTCGTTCATAAAAATGAGAACTCAAAATTCGAAAACTCACAGTTAACAATCACAAAAAAGCACCCAATATCAACAGATAGCAATGGAAATATTTTTCTTATGATTTCAACAATGAAATAGCCTAAATATTTCCACGGAAAATAACGGAATTAAATTCAAGATTTCACGCTAATCAACTAAAACTAAGACCTAGTAGATTTTTCAATTTAAATCTTAGTTGCCATGCAAGAGCCTAAGAGAGAAAATTGAGTCATCTTCCTTTCGGAAGATGACTTTATTCGAAGTGCTGGAGAGGTTTGTAGAGTATTTATCTGATGGCACTTTATTCTTGAAATCTTTAAGAAAAATATTTCTATGGCTATCTGTTGATATTGAGTGTTTATTCGTGACTGTTAAGTGTGAGTTTTCAAATTTTGAGTTCTCATAACTTTATTATGAATAAATATTCTATTATGAAATTTTGGTCATACCTATTTAGGGACACGCTGAATCCAGTGGCCTGGTAAATTTTTCAATAAAAAAATCTCTAATAAAAAATCCCTAATTTCGACTAATTGAAAATATCATAGTATGCCCTGAAAACTAGATTAAACATTTCTTATTTTGTCCCAAGGTATACCTTTTAGTACTTGACATTTCAAAAAAGTATGGTTGCAATCGGTTAACAACTTCAAATTTTACATGGGTGTTTCCATTAAAAATGGGTCACACTGTAGCATGATGAAGCCACCGTGTAGTCATATACTTTGTAGTAGGCACACAATCTTCTGAAATTGATGTTGATTTGCAACTGCGGTCACTTAATTCATAAGGACACATATTATTCAGTCAAAAACATAGTTGATGTTTCTCATTGTTTGAATTTTGATTATTGTTTATTCAAAGTAAAGCTACCGGAGGAACATTTTGTTGCTGAATGTTTACTCCTTGTTGCCAAAAGTAGAAACTTATTGCATACATAAACTTCTTGTTTCCACTGAAGCAACTAAAATTGTCAATAGTTGCATATTGTTAGTAGAAACAATCAACATTTGTTGCCGAAACGTGAGAAACTTTATGGAACATTTTGGAACATTTTGGAACATTTTGGAACATTTTGGAACATTTACGAAAACAAGCAACAACTACAAAAATGTTCCTCCGGTGGAACCGTAGTTATATATTCATTCGTTTTCGTACTTCACTGCACACTGAAAATCTGCGACACGAATGTTTACCAGTTGCGTTCTCTATACGTTTCCACTGCGATAGCAACAAGGATTTTTTCACAAATGTTTCTTATTTTCTTTTGAAGTTTACCGTTCAAAATGGAAACCGGTGACAAATCAGAACAGTCAACATTTGTTGCCGAAAAATTACGGAAACACGATACAGCAACAAAAATGTTCCTCCGGTAGAATCGTAGGTTGGAGGGTAACAAGTAGAAACAGTCAACATTTGTTGCCGAAACATAAAGAAATTTTAAGGAACATCCAGGAACATTTAGGAACATTTTCGGAAACACGTAACAGCAACAAAAACGTTCCACAATGTTCCTCGTTGTTCCTCCGGTGCAAGTGTAGCTTTGAAGTTTCTGACCATTTCCAATAGAAAATCAGATATAATACGCCGTGGGACGACTTAAAACCATAGAGATATTACAGATAGAGGCGACAAGTCATAGGCCGCTCTGTAAAAAAAAACTCAGTGGGAGCGAAAGAGAGAGGGTTTTTCTGTCCTTGTCTACGCGTACCAGTAATGCGCGGTTAGAGCGAGAAAGCCTAACCTTCAGATTCTCTCTCTCCCTCACCCGAGCTAACAAGTTTCAGGCTGGCTTGTCGCCTCTATTTGTAATATCTCTATGCTTAAAACCCAGACACTTTGGCTGAAGCTCCTGGATTAATTTAATACATATAATGAATGCATTAAAAAGTACTGAACGTGAAGTTTACGGTAGTGATTACACTCAACTCATTATAGAACACGAATGTTATTATTATTAGGTACTTAATATATGTATATTATGCAGCAGCGTGTTCCGCAGACCATAATAATTTTCTACTTCCATCTTCATGCCGCGTCATTGAAGTCGTTGATTGCTACGTGAAAATAACATTTAGAAGAGAAAACGTATTTGAATTTGGAGCACTTTTTTTTCCTTGATCCGCTTCTCTATTCGTAATGAGAAACGATATAGTGTTTCCTGTCAGAACTTTCTATTAATTCATTAGTCATGTTTTCCTCGAAAACAATATAATGTCATATTAGAAATTTTGAGCCCCAATCTGCGGAAAAATTCCTGGTTAGCTAAATTTTCGTACATACCTTTATTACGGAATTTTAATGAATATGTGAAAAACGACATTGATATCGTGCCGGCTAAAAAAGTTATAAGGGTCAAAAGGTTGCGAAAATCATTTTTCCTCGAATATCTCGCGACCTGTTGCTCCGAGGTCAATAGAGGTTATTACAAAAATTGTTCACTGTGCAATTATCGTAAGTAATTGCACAAGTGCATCGACATTTCCGATAATTTTGCATGACAGCGTGTTGTCGAAAAACTGCATGAGTTCATTTTCAATTTTGGAGAAAAAGCCCGATACTTACGGAATGTGTCTTTCTCCAAAATATGAAAATGACCGAATGCAGTCTTTTGACAACACGCTGAAATGCGAAATTATTCGGTTATTTTGATGCACGAGTGTAATTTGTGGGAATATTTCCGGAATAAACTTTCAACTTGTCAAACTGAAGAGTTAGTAATTCATAAATTCTTAACTTGTCATCAATAACCATAATATGAACTATGCTACTATGCAATTATCGATCAATTATCGCAGGGCTCTTTCGCTTTCTACAATGCAATTATCGCTATAATTTTGCGATAATTGCATGCCATTTACAAGGGATTTTTGACAGGAGGGAAATATTCTACAAAAAAGTTTCTGTTAGATCAACCGTTTGTGCAGTTGAGCGTTGAGAAAGCAACTACATTATGATTATGAACTCGTATCCGCACCACCCTCGAAGTAGAATGCAAGGAGCGCTTCTTTTAACATTGTGTTTCCTGTAGTCATAATCCATGATATGTCATAAATCGTGTTCTTATTTAAGAATGAAGAAATTTCTTTTTTCATTAAAGAAGTTTTTATTTAAAAACTGAAAAAAAAATTGAACATTTGCATCAATTTTTGTTTATTCATTCATTGTCGATATCTTCAGTTTCTCTATCATTAAAAGTTGCTGACAAAATATCGAGTGGACTTATTCCCATAATTAAGTCGAGATCTTCATCAGTTGATTCCGCGTTTAAGTATGACTGGCCGCCCCAATGTCCACAAACTTTTGAGCATCTCAATCCAATTTTTTTGCAGCCACATTTGTCGCCACAACCTTTTGTACAATTACAAAAGATTGTGTTTAGTAGATCATCGGGTGATGGTTTTAGTGAAGTTGTTACTGGCAGCATTAAGTTATTGTTTAACTCTCAACCTCACTGTTCTCTTCATAGCCAGGTTTGTATTCGATAATACACTCGATAGATATGAAGGAAAAGAAAACACACGTGTTTCATTCCTCCCTGAAGTATGTGTCAGGGAGGCGGGCAGCTTGAGTTTGGGATTAACTCCTTCAGCCAGATCAGAGGATACATTTGTATGTATAAGTGCATTAAGGATAGGTGAGACGGGATATTTATGGAACATAGGAAGTGTGGGTAGGGTTCAGAGGATTAATACTGGCCCAGCATTCGCCTTATAAGTTTGCAAGCAGTGACTTACATTACCATGAGGAAACAGCTGAAAAAAACTCACGGAAGACCAGTCGGCCCCGGGGTTTGAACCCGAGACCTCCCAAATACTAGCCAGCGTACGCTAAGTACTCTACTAACTAGCTTGGTCGATAGATATGCTGTCACAGCATTTGAATATTCAATATTACCATCACCTCTATCGATACTAGCATTTTTTAATGTTTGTGAACCAACTTCTACTACATCACAATCCGTCAACAATTCACTGCATATAAAACATGTAGGTATGGCTCATTATGAAAATTGTTCAACAGCATGAAACTACTGAAATAACGTTCAAGAAATATTTTTGAAATCAGCCGTCTGTGCTGTAACCTGATGTATCACGGAACAATAAAATACGGAACATCTGCCAGTGGAGATCGTTTGTTAATATTCAGTAGATTTTCTTATAGTTAAAAACATGAATAAAAAGCAATAGAGTTTATGGGTTAGTGTACGGTATATAATACCCTATGTGAATGCATACTAGTCGCTTTTTCAGCGCTCTACTTAAACAACGGTTGATCTTACAGAAAAATGCAAACGGCATTTTATGTAGACAATTGCACGATGAACCATTTTCGTAATGACTTATGTTGACCTTAGAGCAATACGTCGTTTACAATCCTTTGTTGATTTCAACTATTTTCCTCAATGTCGCTACATTTCGCAGAGACTTTTCCGTTCGAATCGAATCTCGACCTGCTTCGCTATCAGTACGCGATGCACTTTATTCTATTTTTGAATTGAATGAATTATTTATTTATTTTTATTACGGTTTGCTTTTGAAGCATGGTTATTCAGTACGCGCTGCTCTTCTCGAATTTGTTTTTTTTTTTTAAAAAATACCTTATTTTCTATTTTTTATTTCAGTTTGCTATTAACACATGGTTTTTCAAACCATAATTTATTCAATTTTTTGTTTGTATTCGGTAGTTGGAATGAACAGCTGACTCCGATTGAGGCCTTGTTTTAAGTCCGAATGTCTATGGTTCTATTTCTGGCAAATCTGGGGACGAGTTTGGATATTATGTTTGCTTAGACTTAGGAAACAAATATGTTTTCCGTTCTCAATAATCTGAAAATAGATGTCTGTTTTCTTACCAATCTTACCGCGAATCGTCAACTGCCAAACGGAGAATGTCATACTTGTCCAAACCCAGACTGCAGCAGATGAAGGTAAATTCAAACAGTATTCAGTTTCCAAATGAACTTTTCATGTCTGTTAAATATTCGTTCAAATGGAGAACTTTTCAACGGAACAGTTCTAAATAAACTTTAGAACTCGAAAATTTACAGTTCCTATATTCTAATCTACGTTATATTTTCCGAGAGAGTAACAGGATATCTTTATTGTTTATAGCACAGGATATCTTTATTGTTTATAGCGAGACAATTTCTAGTTTTATTTTCTCCGGAAATGGACTTCTGCATTGAATCGAAAGTCACCAGGTGAGCTACTTGAGTGGTTTTCAAATCCGTTTTGGATCTCCTAGACCAAGGAGGGGAAATGGCGGTCCGCGACATGATTTTATTCGGCTCGCGATCACTACAGCTACAGCCATCTACTTAAATATTTTATTCCATTAAAAATTAAAAAATCATCACAAGCTTTCCCAATGCTTGAATAAGTCGAGAACCTCGACCATTGTTTTTAAGGTTTTTCTGTTGTTTGATATGTATATATGCATATGTATATATATATATATATATATATATATATATATATATATATATATATATATATATATATATATATATTGCCAAATGGCAATGGGCAGGGCACCTAGCGAGAAGGACCGACAATAGATGGACCATAAGGACAACACAGTGGTACCCAAGAGGCGTCAAAAGGCCAAAGAGGCGCCCCAATATAAGATGGGATTATGATATCAGGAAAGAAGCAGGAACAAACTGGTATCAGGCTGCTCAACAAGGTATTACATGGGCAGGTGTGAAGGCAGTATAGGCGCGGCGGCTGCACCGTCCTTCACGGGAGACCCTAGCTGCATACGATGATGATGATGATGATATATATATATATATATATATATATATATATATATATATATATATATATATATATATATATATATATCATCATCAATACATTTTGACTAAAATAGCTAAAATTTGATAACTGGAGTTGTTTTTGAGGCAGAAGGAAACTATCAAGATTTGGGTAAATTCATTCAAAGTTTTGGCATCATCAAAGATTGATTAAGGCAGCAATGAAAGTTGCAGAGTTGAAAGTTTGCACTTGATGTATATGGTGGTGGAATTAACTTTTTCTCTGAACGCTACTTTTTCAATAGTTAGGGAGTTTTTGATTTTTCGTGGTTTTTGAAGTCTTGCTTCTGCTGATTGAAAAAAATGAAATTTGGTACGGAAATTGACTTGATGTTCGAGAAGTATTCATTGAAGGTTTAATTAATTTTGTTGATCTCAGCAACATTTAGGGTGAAATTTCCAGCGTTTTCAAGCATGCGCATCTCTACAGCCATTCCAAATGCACTTGTGAGGCTGGAAATTTGTAATATAAAATAATAAAAAGAACAAAAATAGGGTGAGAATACGACCTCAGTGTTCTGCTACCCTCGTATTTTTCATTTCACATTTATTATAATCGTGCATACCCTAAGATCCTTCTGAAAAAGAGCTGCACCAAATCCTGAGTATAGAGACTTGTCTTTCAATCACGAACATAAATTAAAACACTATCGAAATTCCATATATTATCTCATCTTTATTATTCGAACACCCTTAATTCACAATAAACATTATGAATTTATTGGTATAATCTTAGGAATCTTTTAGTTCTGAAGCAAAATGTATCATCAGTTGCATAGGTGTTGGATTAACACACAGTCTTTTGTACTCTCGTATGGCTAATTTAAATCGATTTATGTGTTGAATATTTCGTTGAACTCTTTCAAATTTTTCAGGAAATGAAAAATTATTTAACAGTCACATTACACTGAAATAGCGATTGTCACAACAGTATGTTGGAAAAATCGAATTCATTCGTCGTTCATTTCCATTATTAAAAATGACATTCTGGAAAATAGATTTTGCACGAAACTGTGCCTGTGGATAATTGACTTCGCTTCATGTGGTTATTACTCATTCACAATTTACGTGGACTAGAATATCGGTGCTTGTATCTATATTCTGGATGATTCATCCAACTATCTCGTGATAGTAGGTACATACCTACACCTCATTAATAGTAAATTCTACCTCGTCATACCGCACTGGTTTCTTGTTCAGCATTAATGATATAAGTCAGGGAATGAGAAATAGATTTAGGAAATAACCTTATAATAGTTTTTTTTTAACTTGAGGGACCTACAGTTTAACGCCGGTTCCGAACGGCCAATGGGCTTGTAAACTATGTACATTACCCAACAATTTTCAATCAAATATAACCACTGAATTTCGGACATACACAACACCCAAGAGCGAGGTGGGACTCAAACCCACAATCCTCGGTTTACAAACGGTATAAGGCGGTTCACCTTACCGCTGGTCTACCGAGGCCTCCTTATAATAGTTATTTATGTATCAATGCGGAATAAAGTTGTACTTCGTGTAAAAATATACTTTATTAAAATTGCAAAGCGCTTTCGGCTATTAGGCCATCATCAGTGCATTACCTGTAAGTGAGTAAAACCAAATAAAATATTTAAACAGTTTTTAAAAAAGTTCTGTTACTCACTCGTCAGGTATACAGGGAAGTCCCTTGTAACAAAAACGACAAACCATTGTACAAACAATTATATAGACAAACTTTCAAATTTGGTATCCCACTAAGAGCTAACTAGGAATATGCTTCTTTAACATTCCAAAATTTCAAGAACTTCCAATCCACTAAACACGTGGAGTGGAGGGAAATTAATTCTATTGAAGTATGACTTGACAAACAATGACATTACTGAATTGACGTAAATTTTGGAAAGCGACATTTGACAGTTATAGTGACCACAGTATAATAATACACATATGAGATGTAACACAGTAATAAGAAATCACCCGAAATCATTAATAGACCTTTTCATCATCTGACATGCGCAAGCGCAGCAGCCATGTTGAAAGAGCGGTAATTCAAAAGTTTCGTACTGTTTTGTACCAAATGCATTGGAAAGCAATATTTTCTCCACAGTAAGTTGATTATTGGATCAAATTATTGATGAAGCTGTACTTGTTCACAATTAAAATGGAGCTTGTAACTGTGAACAATCAAAAACGTGGATGAAGTATCATGGGCGTTCGCAAAAAAGCGAAAAAACACTATATTATTGCGGGGTTATATATCAATCCAATCATAGTATCTGAGTAAAATGAAGTTAATTATTAGGTATTAAGTAAATATCTCCCAATTAACTAGGATTATATCTTATTAGCACATGTATTGGCTTTAAATGACTTATATAGATACCACTCTTACATATACATACTCCATAACACCACTGTTTTTTAATTCGTTTCCGTACAAATAATATAATTATAGTGGACTTACAGCATGTATTGTTAAATTAAGATACTTATTGTTTTATTTTGTGGTTAGTTTTTCTTAACGTATATTATTTATTTCACATTTGTTGATTTTAATCATTACAATGGTATTTTACAATGCTTGTTTACATAAAACAGTACAAAAAAGATGGCGGATACTGACGCATGCGCACAAAAAATTATAAGTGATGAAAAGGTCTATTTGGCATAAAACTTTTATATAAAATTACTTTTTATGTATCAAGTGCATTATATAGATCCTAACGCCCGGAGGGAAACATTCGGCCCGAATGCCTTTGCCCGATGGGCGTTAGGATCTAGTAACGCACGTGGTGCATACAAGATTTTATTTTTCATGAAAAAATTATTTTATTATAATGAAAAATCGATTTTAAAATCGGTTCATTGCTCCTATACTTTATACCTTTTTCCTTCTCATAGTAGGCATGTCATTTGTTGATATTTTGACGTTTGTGAATGTTTTTGTCATTATATTTAGTGAATGTCATTGCTGCTTTCTTATAGAAATAATGGAAATTAAAATGAACTTACCCAAGAATATCATAGAAAATGCAGCCAAAGCTGCGAATAATTCATTGCCGGAGAAATCCAGAGTCGTATACGACAAGGATTATGAAGTATTTAATCAATGAAAGTTGCTTCATTTCTTCTCGTACAATTAGCGGGCGTTATGATCAATAACGCCTGCTCATTACGCCCTAGGGCATAATGAGTGTTTTTATAGCAATCGTATTCAAGGTGAAATAAACATATAATATACCTACAAGTGAAAAATGAAATATTTAAAATATTTAGACCGACCGAATAGAGTTTTTTTATTCAGTTTTTTGGATGTACAGGGTTTGTGTGCGAAATGAAATTTGACTTTTATTCAATTATCTCGTTGAAATTTTTTTAAGATACTCCCCAATTTTCTTTTACGGAGATTGATCGTTGAAAAAACTTTCTCACAGATGTATGAAGACCCTAAAATCGACCTTAGCGTGTTTTGTCAAATTGGGTGATAGAGACTTCGGTAAACTTTTGTGGGAATCAAACTTTGATGAATTTTCAAACAGCTGTTTCATCGTAAAGTTGCATTGAAGATTAATTATTTCCAATAATCGGCTTCAATCTTCTCGCAATTTACAGCCAATGGTGAAGAAAATATTTGGGAGGCACCTTCTGGTAATTGGCAATGCTTGTCACATTATATAGTCAGCACAGCGTTTCAAATACCTACTGATTTGTTTTAATCGAATTTGGCTCGCGGGTCGCCATTTCCACAACACTGATATAAGTAATGAGTATGTATTTTCTCTTCAGAAATCATAATCATAGGGTAAAACTAGGTAATACGCCCCACTTTTTTTTTAAGTGTAATAAAACGACAAAAATAAAAGATATAATCAAGTTTTTTATTTTGGACCATCATTTGGTTCTTTGGCTACAATATGGCAATTATATAACAATATCAGTAATTACAGACTTCGCAATATTCTATTTTTTTTAAAACCCAAGATGAGGCGTTTTGCAAAGCGACCTTCAGGTAATACGCCCCACACCTTTTACAAAATGCCCCAGAGTATTCATAACATTTTTGGACAAAACAATAACACTTATATTGAACTCAGAAATCAGTCTCTTTGATGAATCCTACTAAAAACCCATTTTGGGTGTTACGTAACTGATAGGTGACCCACAAGACATAAAATAAATCAAAAAATTCTTGGACGTCCTTCCGATTGACTCCGTAGACTCGAGATAGTGAAAAGCCTTCCGATTTTCTTTGACTTAATTCTGGATTACAAGTCATAAATCCTGCAAACCATATATTTCCTGCTAATTCCGAATTTTCTAAAAATGGGTTTTTGATATTGAATTCTTCAGTGAGTTGGAATGCCATTAATTATTTACATCTTTTCTTTCCGGAGCGAATACAACCTTTCTAGTATTTTAAAATGGGTCACTAACTTCTCATATTCTATCGAAAAAACTGGCTTCCGTCCAAGGGGTCCTCTGGACTCACCAGAGATAAGGTGTCTTTTCAAGGTTCTCGATGGTATTTTGAAATTCCTCGAAGCTTAATTTACCCTATTTCTTTGCTACGGACACGTCGCATGGCTTCATCTAAATCTTCTGCGCTCCATGACGCTGGTAACGTTTTTCTCTTGTATTTGCGATTCATTTTCTGTAAAAAAAACAAAACCTATTTAGTATAAACGTGATGCAAATACTGGGGCATTTTACAGAACAAATAGTGGGGCGTATCATCAATTTCGATTTTTAAAACGCCCCACCGATGTTAAAGCTACAGATTTAAAGTTATAACGTTCGAAGCAACAAGAAATGATAGGTGTTTTTATGTATTTTATAACAGTGCAAGTGAGTTTAACACGGAAAATATATTCATCACTCAATAAAAAAAAATCATGATACTTACCACAAATTGTCCGAATACCAAAAACCTACTTTTTTCAATATTTTTCAAACTAATACGAAATAACATGTGCACTTGTAAGCCATAACGTTGGACCACTCTAAGCGACTCGCGCGCTTGGAGTGCTTTGATGTATCTTTGTTACTTTGCGTACTAGACGAGTGGGGCGTTTTGTCAACTGAGGCGTATTACCTAGTTTTACCTTATAAAGTGCTCTGAATTTTTTCCTTATGCTGTCCGGAATACACTATAATTACAGAGATGTAATATCTAATTTTATACTGGTACTTGGTATAAATTCCTCTCGCTTTTCTAGAAGAACAATTTTGATAAGTGAATAGGACATTTTTTTCATTCAAAAAGACTCTCACACGCCTGACCTTGATTTGGAATCATCTTTGTTGCCTTCTCTACTCAATTTGTGATTCATTTATTTCTCGTACTGTAGATATGTAAAAGTTTCACTGAAACGTGGGTCATGCGTTTTTGGTCTAATAAACGTGTAAATTGTTGTTACTAATTATTGTTTCAATACAGTTACACTTATTTATCGCTTACAAAATGGCAATATCGACACATAATTCATAGAGTGCCCTATTTTCAGCATTAGCTACGTTTCAAGCTCACACGTCAAAGATTCATTGTTGTTTTAAGGAATGTACGTAGATATTGCTTTCGCCTGTACCCCATTAATAATAATGTTAAACGTGACATAGTTTGTAAGGAGTGTCCCAAGATGAAAGGGGGGTGCTGGCACTATAGAGTTCACGTACAAATTGAATTTAATCAAAGAACAATATATATGTAAATTTCTCGTATGAATTATTAATTCTATTTTGTCAATGATGCTAAGCTGCAAACCTTATTGTTATAGATCTGTTTCGAAAATTTCATTATAAAGTGGTTTTACCTACAGAGAGTTCCTAAATGTCATGTAGGAACATTCCAAATATAGTTCTTGCCTTAGTTCATTTCATTAATCGAAATTTCATATAAATATAGGCAGTGGCGGATTTCTAAATAGGCTAGCTAGGCTGTAGCCTACGGCGGCAAACTTTCGTAGGCGGCAAATTTTTGTGAGCGGCAAATTTTCAAATTATACAAATTTTTCAAAACAGAAATTTTATGCGGCGGTGAGAGTCGCAATGAAATATGAAGCATTTAAATTTGAAGTTTATTCACAAGATGTTTCAGATGGTCTAGTTGAAGAGATTTTTCACATCAAAGGGTAATTGGCATTAGATAATGAAAATGTGGAATTGGATAGGGATCAAAATCTGCGCCAGCAATTGTTCATCGCAACCTTTGTTCTCATGTTTGAAAGGAATTAAAACATATTTAGGCTCAACGACGTCCGATAGCAGATTAAGCGATTTAGCAGTAACCTATATCAATTGAATCTGATAGGTATTGCAAATTCCATTTCATTTGATAATATAATCGAAATTTTTGTTAACAATAAATTCAGAGAAAAAAATTTAATGTGAGACAAAGAAAAATTGATTGTTTATTCATTTGAATATTTATAAAATATGTTATATAATTTAAGTTTTATATTTTGAAGAAATGGAGTTTTCATTGCATTTTATTTGATTTTAATAAACCTTTGTATTGATTTCGTATACCTATTGTATTTTATGAATTATTTCTTTGCCAGATTTGCATGTTTTTCATGAAAAGCGTAATTTTCAAGTAGTTGTAAATAACGTGACCTTGAAATTTCGAAAATATTCTAGCGCGTTTTTTGATCCCTGCGCTCGCATTTGATAATTTTTCAGAATATATTAGGCTTATAGTAGATATAAATTAGCTTATAGGTGGCAAATTTGTAAATTCGACACTGAATATAGGTCCACAAACACTCCGTTACCGATCTACAAGATGTTGAAATTTTAATATTTTGTTTGGTTTCTATTATAGCTTTAGCAGATTTTCAGTGATTTTTGTAACTTCCTCTTCTTCCTGTGGTTATTATTAAGGGCTTTTGTACTATTATAAATCATTTCAAATTTGTTCAGTGGATAACCGACAATAGTTTTTTTTATTTTTGTTCTGGATAACGGTCCCTGAAGATTCTCACAATCATTCGGCTTTCCGTTTGATGTGAGCCTGATATGATACTGTATAAAAAAAAACTGAAAAAATCTTGAAATTTTAACAGCATGTAAATCGACAACGAAGCATTTATAGCCCTATATTAATAAATAAAAATTTCAAGTCACGAAATACACCAAGGAATTGTTCTGTACAGGATATTCAGGAACACCCTGCATGCAAAAAAGTTTATGTTAGATTTATAGCTATGGTTAGTTCAAATTTCGGTTTTATCGTTCATGCCAATGATAAAGTTTATTCAACACAATATTTTTCTCATGTAGGTCTGATTACCTACTATTGAAAATTTGCTATTGATGTAAATTCAAACCATTCATCGAATTTATGGACATTGTTTTCAGAATTCAGAATTAATGGTTAAAAATCATAAAATATTCTATAGTTATAATTTTTTGTTTCATGTTGGTTTGTGTAAAAAGGGTGCACTAAAATTGGTTTTCGAACAGTCATAAATATTTCAATTCACAGACTAGTTTCACAAAAACTCCTTTGGTCTGATAAATTTGTAGGAAGGAGACCATTTTTAATATAAATTACACAATTTCCCATTTCTCTCTTTTCCTAGGTGCTTTGCGTGATATTTCTGTAAAATTTGTTATCCATATATACTAGTACTATAGAGGAATGAATATAGTAATTATATAATTCGATATTAGAATCTATTGGCTACTATTCGCATTCAAGATTAGGGACTTTTCTTTGGGCTGTCCCGTTATCCAGCTGCACTTAAGTCTCTTCAGTTTCATCTTACACTCAATCCTTCACTCTCGTTCCCTATGTGCATTTATATTGGTTCTTCACCAGTAGGTTTTTAAAATTTTAAAGCTGCATTAGAAGCTGTCTGAACAGTGGTTGACTAGTATAGTCTAATGCTTCACCAGCAGCAGGTGTTGACCTATCTCTGTCTCCTTTCCGTATTTTCTGCAGGATTTCCATTATACAGCTCCATCTTATTCAAGTATGCTCTCGAATGACTTTTGCCAGACAGTAGACCTGTTATTGTACGAACTTGGTTCAGGTTGAGGAGTTTTAGTTCTATTTTTTGACGCTTTTTTGATTTGATTTTTTCCGTGTTGCATTTCTGCATTTTTTGTTACTGTTCGGTTCAGTGTTGCACTTGTCCTCTGGTGTTTGTCATAGTTGTTCCAAATGCGGATAATGGACCAATATTTGTGCCACTTTTAGTAAGTTTGTTAGCTTTTTCATTTTCTCCTACCTCACAGTGCCCTGGAACAAACATAAGTTTGGAAGTCCTTCGCGGCATTCCGTCACCAGCTTCGATGTAAGAGCTTCTATGGAACACCTGGCTTTTGCACATTGCATTGCTATATCGCATATATTCCTGATGAAATGAGGAAGTATATTGCTGTACACATATGCCGACACCAGTGCCCTGGTCTTAGATCCGTCTGTAATCCAGATCTTTGCCAATTTTGTGTCAATGATGTCTGCACTTTGGCAATCACTTCACATTTTGTACTCACTGAGATTTGTAATTATCTTTGGTTTTTTCGTTATTATCTTTATGATTTTCAAGGCAATGTTATAGATTTTGAAATCATTCAAATTATCTGGAAATATTTATCAATCAAGAGATATAGAAACATCCTACAATATCATGAAGAATATTCATCAATTCATATGGTTTTTGTCGAAAATGTGCTGAAAATGCACATATTAAAAAAATTAATATTACTATGTAGTATTTTCAGTTTTAACAATTACTGGAATGAATATAGAACGATCAGCTTTGCAACTATTCTTGTCAAGATGTGGATCACGTGTACTCTCAAATACTTTAATCGATGTTATATTCTTTACCGTAGACCAATCATTTTAGATGAGGACTATTGAAATCTTAGGAATATGTTGAAAACAATAAAAATACAACTCACAATCAACATTACTTTAAATCGTATGAACTGGAACTTTACCACTGCCATCTGCCATGTACAATAAAGATTATAAGAAAACAGACAATATTTGTTTGATGAAAGGCTAATATGAATATCATGTTCATGAGTAGAATGTGAAATGTATAAAGAATTTATTTTTTGTGTACTCTTTTTTCCTTCTAAGTTATCACATCTCTAGTTGTTTACATCCTTTTTTTCCCTCTAAATTATCACACTTTTTTCTTTCTGATTTATCACATCTCTAGTTGTTTACCCAGATATCATGTTTACGCCTGTGCCAGAAATGCTCCAGGTAATTATCGGATGGTTCTATTACGTGTCCTGATGCGTAGTTTCTCTTATTTCAGAATGTTAGACCTTTAATTTCGTTCGAATCTTGTTAGTGCCAGATATCTCCTACACATTATGAGTTATTCTGAAATACTTTCCTTATTATTTCCAAAACTCGTGTTTTATATATATATATATATATATATATATATATATATATATATATATATATATATATATATATATATATATATATATATATATATATATATATATATATATATATATATATATATATATATATATATATTATATATATATATATATATATTTATATATATATATATATATATATATATATATATAATATATATATATATATATATATATATATATATATCTATTTATTTATTTTTCTTTTGTTTGTATTAAAAAGTTATTGGAAGTTGAAATTAGTGACTTTTTTCGCTCAAGTTGAAAAGGTATGAAAACCTCTGAGTTTTCATGTTAACACATCAACTTTTCAATGGAATCCTTCATCAGCTCTCAATCGCTTGTTATGATTGATGAACGTAATATGTTGTGATCAACACCTATACCTATAACTTGAACCATCAGATTGTCACCGATTAATATTCAACCAGTGTTATCCAAACAGGATACTTAAGAATGAAATTAATCCTAAAAAAATATATTCGGAAATATTACATAAAATGTGCAATCACAAAACATGCCAAAGAAATTAATCAGTCAATTTCAAAACCATTTGAGTTTTAAATCTATTCAGTATATGATCAGGTAAGCATTAATAAAACCAGTAAATCACTTTTCATATATTTTCCAAACAAAAACGCTTTTCAGGCTTTTTTGTATCGAATGTTCAATTACTTCATATTTTCCAGCCCACATTAGCTTTTTTGATATTCCCACAGCGAAACTTCAATCGTGAAATATTAAATTTCGGTATAAAAAGATTTATTGAAGCTACATCCAATCATGTTGATGGAACGAATACTATCTCTGTTTCATCAATATTTGAACAACATCAAAAGCATTTGGAGATGAATCGTATATTAACAGATGAAATATTGTGAATTTCGATTTCTGTATCCTTTCAATTCAAGAAGAATAACTGTTTTTACTCATTGAATAGTTTTTAGTTGATTCGAAACATTACTTCTTTTTTCATCAATACGAATATTGACCACGTGCAAGACCGTACCCCAAATCAACAAACAAGATCTCTAATTTATTTATCCATTTTGATGTGCTAAAGCTCAAATAAATGAAAGCATAATAAATGACCAAGCAGCTGCTATCAATTTAATTATTACTCATATTGTTTATGTTATAAGCTCATCAATTCAATTGATGAACAAGATTGATTTACCATGACCCTTTTATGTGATATTTTGAATGTTCGTTATATTTAAACCAAGGACGATGAACGTAATTCTGACCGTCCTAAATTCCGGTTGCGTATATTAAACTATTTGTTGAGTTTACTTGTTCAAATTAGTTTTGAATGAACGAACAAGTATGTTGTACATATCTTAGTTGAACTTTGCGATCATCTGTACAGCGCTATATGTCGTAGTTGCGGCCGGAATCGACACTATTTTTTTCCATCCTAACATAGATATCTTTAATGCGAATCAAATCACAAACCATGTTCATCTGACGACATACCTCAATTTAGATAATTTTTCAAATTTATCGAATTTAGAAACACTTGTTAATTTTTAGAATAGTATATTGTTTTATTAGGAGTAAAAGTGATACTTTTTGTGGCGAGACTAAATGTTTATCGGCTGAACGCAGTGAGGCTGACAATTTTAGTCGAGCCACAAAAACTGCTTTTCTCCGAATGAAACATGCGATTTTTTCCGCAAACGGTGTTAAAACGATAGAATTAAGATAATATTTTAAAAAAGGCTTAGATATAGAAAAAACGTACAACTAGATCACTTTGCTTACTGGTTTCGTAGGTGTCAAGGCAACACAAATTTGACAATTCAAGAAAATAATTGTCAGGACCATTTGAAGTCATTTATCTACGCATTATAGTACTATGCGTTTTTGGTAAGTATTAAGAAATAACTAGTTATAGTATAATGGTAAAATATATAAGATTTTTCGTACGCGTTACATTATGTCAGATTCCGAACCCAACTGTACGCCGCCCGACGTTCTTGAAATTGCCATACAAAAAAGTACTTTTTTTCGCAAACGTCAAAAACTGACAACTTTTTTAACCTCAGTTCTCAATGTTGAAGTTTGATTTCACAGACGTCCGTTTGTTTTTACTTTTTTGTCCGTCCATGAGCGTACAAAAAAGTACACTTTTTTGTACTCTCACGGCAATATCAAGAACGTCGGGCGGAGTACAGTTGGGTTTCGAATCCGACATAATGTAAGGAAAATTTTATATATTTTAATACAACAAGTCATTTCTTAATACTCGGGTACTTACCAAAAACGCACAGCCCTATAATGCGTAGATAAGTGACTTTAAATGTTTCTGACAATTATTTTGTTGAATTGTCAAATTTGTGTTGCCTTGACATCTACAAAACCAGTAAGAAAAGCAATCTAGTTTTATGTTTCTTCGCATTTAATCCTTTTTTTAAATATCATCTTAATTCTATCGTTTGAACACCGTTTGCGGAAAACATTGCATGTTTTATTCGGGGAAAAGCATTTTTTATGACTCGACTAAAAAACATTTAGTCTCGCCACAAACAGTATCATAAAAAAGTAAAAACGAAATGACGTCTGTGAAATCAAACTTCAACATTGAGAACTGAGGTTAAAAAAGTCGTCATTTTTTGACGTTTGCGGAAAAAATTCGTATTTTGGAATTTATCAGATTTCTCAGAGTATCATTTAATGAGATTTCATTTTCTTCAGGCTGAAATTCTGATGTTTCTAGTCCTTACTTTCGAATAACATAAAAGCTTATAGTTGATATCTGCATTCTTTCCTCAGAGATTTGGAGTTTAAAAGATAGTTCAACATCGGATATCATCGTCTTTCCAAGTTTCACTCGCTGAATATTTATTACAGATATTGCGTAGTTCCGCAGAAGCTCCTGAATAATATCGTGAAAGAATGCATGAATAATGCGTTCTACTCAAATAATAATATTTCTTCTGGGCGAAGCCACTTTACGAAGCATACGCATTTTAGGCCTTCCAGGCTACGTGCGGCTTTGTTCTACATGTTTTCACTTCTCGGCTATTCTTGCTACAGCAAAAGACGTAGTTTAAAATTCAACACTCTCAATTCAAATTTTCCTAATTATCATCACTCCGAAATCTAGGAAGATTCAAAGTCAATATCTGAAGAAAATTTCAATAAAGAACTTGATTATATCGAACAAATAGCCTATAACAATGGATATAAAACAGATGTTGTCTTAAACATTCTGAATAAGCATTTTTATAAAAACGCTATCAACTTAGTATATCCTACGAATAATTCAGATAATAGGTATCAAACAATATAAAACACTTACATTCACTGGTAAATTAACAAATGAAATCTCCAAAATATTTGTTAGTGATAATCATAATTTATCTTTTGAAACCAACATTTCTTTGAGTACATTCATTGAAAACAATAAACTGAAATTGGATAAAAATAATGAATCAGGAGTTTATACACTTGAGTGTAATACATGCCCTAAATTTTATATAGGTCAGACGAGAAGAACTTTTCATTTTTCATAGTAGGATCAAAGAACACGAAAGAAGTTATGTTGATAATGAGAATGACTCATTATTCTAACCATTTAATAGAAGTAACACATTATTTCAACCAGAATTCTAAAATTTTGCATACCGAGAATAAGTCTCCAAAATTTAATTTGTTAGAATCTGTAAATTTTAAAATATAAATCTTCAGATCTTTTACTCAATGAGCAAACTGAACTTAAGAATTCCCCGTTATTAAACCTGGTATTTGAAACTTCTTAATAGTTAACCATTCCAAATAAGTCAATACCTGTTATACCATTCTGGGAATCATATAAATACAACCCCCTTTAATGAATACCTATTAGTAGAATATTTCAGATAATATATAACCACTGTGATATATTTTAAGAATGAGTTCGTAACTTAAACTGATGAAGACACTGTGTTGTCGAAACAATTGTTATTTAATTTTAAATATAGTGGAAATTGAGTTAACACGTTCGCTATCGACGTGCTATAGCTGGTCGCTTGTAATAAACCAAGTACCATAACTTTTGATCCGTTTAGAATTTTTAAATGGTTCTTGTAGCTAACGAATAAGCTTGGCGTCCTAGATGAGATTCCGACATTCTTTTTTAGGGCCATTTAAGTGGCCGATGTTCTGAGGGTAGCCACATACATTCTACTAGACCAACGACCATTAAAGTGGCCTGAAATGAATTTAAATAAAACATCTCATATTTCAAATAATAATCGTGTTACATCAAAAATAGTAATATGCAAAAATACTAAAGTTAACAACTTTTTTTAAGTTGAACATTCAAATTGATATGCCACTCTCCAAAAGATGGCACAACACATAATCCAGGCTGACCTTCACATTGCGGACAATGGTACCTGAACGTTTTCGTATTTTTTGTTCAGAGCACCACCTGCATCTCTTCATGGTTTTCTTTTCTGTGGTATTCTCAGCCTGAAAGTAATGTGACTGAAAACCTGCGACTAGTGGTGTTAACGGTTCTGGTTTCAAAATGTCGAACAAAACTTCTCACGAAACTGCACGAGTCATTTTCGATTGAAGCTTTTCTCTACTGATGAAACAGGCATTCCTCATGCCATTTCTTTTTTTTTTGTTCCTTGTAGATACCGACTGATTATCAAATACTTCTCTAGCTCGTCTATTTGTTTCTTGAAAAATTATCTCAATTAAACCACCATCAAAAAATCATTGATTGATATTGCAGTGCACTAGCATCCCTTGGAATGTTTATATTGATATACTCTTTTGGCGTGAAAGGAGAGGCTTTTGGATCGTCTTCACCATCCGTCCACTCATCGTCAGAGTTACTTGTTTGCTGTGGTGATTGTGTTACCAGAGGGCTTTGCGTACTTGGCCGAATGTCATCTGGGTCGTTATTCGAATTGCTGTTACTTGATGATGAATCAACAAAATAATTTTTTCCTGGGTCATAATTTTTATCAGCAATGGAATCACCGCTTGAATACGGGCCATCTTCACTACTTTCGGTACCATCTGACGCCATTGCTAACTCCTCTAACTCAGCTTGAGTTAAAGGACGTTGTAAGTATGTGTTCCTTTTTTTTGACCCGCTAAAAAAGCATCACTCAAAAAATATTCAACAGTTAATTAAATGAATGTATACCTTGCTATCTTGGCGGAATCTATTTTCTGTAGGAACACTGACAGGTAAAAACAACCCTAACACACTATAAATTCAATAAAACTAGTTAATTTGCATTTAAAACTAGGCAAACTGGCATAGAAAATACACGTGTGCGACTGTAAACAAAGTAACATAAAGTGAACCAGAGGCCACTTAACTGGCTGTGCGCGCGTCGCTAACTTCGTGATAGACCGAAAACAGCATACATGTCACCATTCGTGAGCCGGCTAAATTTACATTGCATAAATTTAAGTTTGAATTTACGGCCAGTATAGTGGCCGCGGTTCACGGTGAGTAAACCAATGGGCCACTATAGTGGCCTCCGGTAGCTAACGTGTTAAATAAAAGTGTGCTCATTTCTTAAGATTCAAATTATGTATCCCTTACGTTTCTCTGCATCACATATTTACGCCTACTGAAAATATCCCTTACGACCTTTATTCACATCGAATAAATATTTCTTGGCTCATACCTAGTGGAATTCATAGAAATACGCGTGAGCAGGGAAGCTTCATCCCTAACGTCTTATTTTTCCCTCACATTTGTTTTTTTCCCTCTCTTTCTTAACTCTCTAAGTCAATTTCGATGGGCTGAAAAGTATCACGAAGCTTGAATACCTGCAAAAGCCCTGAAATATCCACGGAAAAATTGAGGCGATTTTCAAGGACACACTTCCTACTAATATCAAGCAAATAAGTGGGATTTTTAGGAAACACTATTGGATAATAATAGTATATATATATATATATATATATATATATATATATATATATTTATATATATATATATATATATATATATATGTATATATATATATAATATATATATATATATATATATATATATATATATAAATATATATATATATAAATATATATATATAAATATATAGATATATATATATATATATATATCACTATTTATTTGAATTCTTGTTGCCTGTAAACTATTTTCAAGTTTTTGATAATTATTAGCAATAACAGGCTTGGTGAATCTCAAAAAACTCGATTTTATTAAAAAGTTGACGTTTCGCTTCTACATTCGTGGCGAAAGAAGAAAAAAGAAGATAAATAGTACCCTATTCTTTGACTTCTCAAAATCAAAATAATTTGAACCTATTTCGAACATAACGTGGGTAAAGGTTTCTGTGGTTTCCCTTACCATCTAATAATAACAGATTTGAATGTTAATATTGGACTGAATAGCACGTAATAAATAACAGAGAACAGCTACAGACGAAAAATTTTTATGAAACATAGTAGTCTTTTTTAACTATTCAAATTTTTTAAATCAATAAATGTCAAAGAAATTTCAACTTTTTGATGAAATCGAGTTTTTTGAGATTCACCAAGCCTGTTATTGCTAATAATTATCAAAAACATATATATATATATATATATATATATATATATATATATATATATATATATATATATATATAATATATATATATATATATATATATATATATATATATATATATATATATATAATATATATATATATATATATATATATATATATATATATATATATATATATATTTCCTCAATCCCTCATGAAATTGTTAAATCAATTAGTCATGTTCATGATAGCATTGAGAACCTGTTCCGGAAAATTATCCCCAATAATGTTAACTTTAAATTCCAGGAGTTTTCGTGCGTCCAGGTAAGGGATGCTATTCTTTCTCTGAAGGATAGTAGATCCAGGGATTTTTATGGTATCTCAGTGCCCCTTCTTAAGAGAGAGGCTAGTAGCATTTTACATCCAATCACTCACCTAATTAATAGGTGTTTACGAGATGGAAATTTTCCCGATTGCATGAAGGTATCCAGAACTATACCTCTTTTTAAGAAGGGTGACCCAAAAGATGTTGCCAACTACAGACCCATCTCGCTCGTCCCAATATTCTCGAAACTTATAGAGAAAATTTTATGTAACCAGATGCTCAAGTATTTCGAGTTTAATAACTTATTTTCTGTTTCTCAGTTTGGTTTCCGCAGGAAGAGAAGCACTATTGATGCTATATTACAGTTTGTGAACTATACGGTTGAATGCTTCGAGCTAGGTCTTTACTCATTCTCCTTGTTCCTGGACTTGACCAAGGCATTTGACTGTGTGTCTCATTCGGCTCTCCTTAAAAAGCTTGAACAATATGGCTTCGACAATACCAGTATTCAGCTCATCCGATCTTTCTTGAACAACAGGCATCAATCTGTCTCTGTAAGTGATAATTGGTCCAGTAAGGAAAAAATTACTATTGGAGTACCACAAGGCTCAATATTGGGTCCTATACTTTTTTTAATATATATCAACGATTTTCCTGACTACTTAGACCACTGCCTAACAATTTTGTTTGCTGATGATACAACTATAAGTGTTTCGAGCAGAGATATAAATGAGGGGAAAGAGCTTAGTGAAATATCGCAGTTAAGTGCTTTGAGATGGTTCTCGGGGAATGGGCTTTGCGTGAATGATGGTAAAACTGAGAAAGTGATTTTTACTCTTAGACCAGCCGAGGAGCTGGGGAGTGTTTGGTTTCTTGGATTATATATGGATGCCAGACTTACATGGAATGCCCATGTTGATTTTCTGGCAGCCAAGGTATCAAAAAATATATTTGCTTTGAGAGCCATGAGCGCGTCACTGTCTGTGGGTGTGTTGAGGTCGGCTTACTTCGCGATGTGTCAGGCTCATCTGAGATATGGCATTCTGGTCTGGGGACATTGTGCTGGGTTTGATAGAATGTTTTTTTTGATAGAATCAAGTCTTGATAATGAGTTCATAACTCGAAACATGTCGACTTTTCATTACTGCTAAATACAGTAACTAAATATTTTTTATATTGTGAAACATAAGCCAAGTGTTTTTATTTTAAAGTTTATACTTTATTCTTTATGATGTTTCACCAAGTGATGTGCGAGAATTCGTAAGAGTTATTTTGTATACCTTGATCCTATAAATCAACAATTTATTGTTCAAATAAATGATTCTATAGACGTTGTGGCTTCTTCGTAAAATGTCATGGCGTTGCATGAAAATGACCGGTCAACAAAAAATATGTTAGTTATGTACTCTTCGGATTCACTATATTAATATTTCACTAGGTATGGGATAAAATATTGCCATTATTGGCAATATAACCGGAAGTTCGAAAAATCGGATTAGCTTACTTCGATTTTTTCCAACTTCCGGTTCGACTAATTGGCATTTGAGATTATAAAGCTGTTATTTTCAGTACCTACGCAGTTTTATTTCCATCAATATGAGCGACTTCCATATGATTTAGTCAGTGAATATTTTAGTTCATTAATCTAATTAAATTAATCAATTAATAATTAATCAACTAAATCAGATGTTTCAATAATCCTACCAAATTTGTGATTCTTTCGGGATATTTTGAAGAAAATTTTTTTTTCGAATTCTTGTGTTTTTTTTCTACAAATATATTTGTTTCTTAAGAAAGATAGTGAATTTATTTTGTTTCTATAGAAAGGTTTTGTTCATTTTATAATGTTGAAGATAGATTATACAGGTGGTCGAAAAGTCATTTCAAGGTAAATAACACACTTTCAAATGTTGTATAATTTGAACAAATGTTCTTTAAATCAGATATTTATCAGAAAATGCATTAATTCAGGTTTTGAATACGAGAAAATAATCTGAATATTTTTTGCGAAGAAATGAATAAATTATTAAATTTTCGAAGCTGTATTATTTTTGGTAGAAAGAAGTCGGGGTCAGCCTGCATATATATATATATATATATATATATATATATATATATATATATATATATATATATATATATATTATATATATCTATACATATATATATATATATATATATATATATATATATATATATATATATATATATATATATATATATATATATATATATATATATATATATATATATATATATCTCCATTGTCAAACTAAGGATTTTGTCATAAACGAAATACGTATAGAAATATAAACAATTTCATTTGGATATTTGAAAGATTTTACAAATGTATAAATAACAGATGGTAGTAGATAACGATTTCGTTATACAGAATGATACACCAGAAGTAATGAAAACAGATGAAAAAGCATGTGAAGAAATCGATAACAAAATCCTAGACGGTGAATAGTATACTGTAAAATATTACAATATATGATACTTTTTCAATTTTTTATGTCTGGGTTCTGAAAAATAAATTCTATCCGGACGTTTTCAATACTATTCTGTACAAGATTGAATTTAAATAAAATCGTACATTATATTCAGTATATTTTTTATTGATGAACGATGACCGATTTACGTATATCTATTATTGTCGTAATGTTGAGATCCTTGGATAGACTGAAATAATGTGACAATCTTTTAAAATTTTTGAGAAAGTCATGAAACATTAACTGTCCAATATTATCGGCTATCGCTTAGAAAAGACAAGTAAATAAAAATACAACACAGGCACGTATAATTTATATATATATATATATATATATATATATATATATATATATATATATATATATATATATATATATATATATATATATATATATATATATATATATATATATATATATATAAATATATATATATATATATATATATATATATATATAAATATATATAAATATATGTATAGGTATAGATATAGGTATAGGTATTTTATATTAAAAATAGGCAGTTAGTAATTTTCAGATAAATTTGTACATATCAATTATTTTTCGATAATATATAAAACTATAATCTCATATAGTCATTTATTTATTGATCATTACTTCCCTGAGCTGAGATGGTATTGCATAATTATAATTCAGTTATTTTCAATTGATATTCTTTCGATTATATAATTTTGAATGTCAATGTCATAGGGAAATGTCAACCGTAACTATGAAAACGTAATAAACACTTTCAAATATTTAATGAATTATAACTGTTGCGATGCTGGAATGATAATCGTTATTATCTGTTGAGTAATCCTACTGTCAATGAATATAAAATGATTAAAAATACCCACGCAAAACAACAACTGTATTTCGAATTTAAAAGATAGAATTCTTTCATATGTACCTATTATTTTTCCTCTGATAGAATTTGTGCTATTATATAAACTCTTGAGGTATCACTATTCGTATATATGTACGTATGTTTATATTTATATATATATATATATATATATATATATATATATATATATATATATATATATATATATATATATTTATACATATATCTATATATATATATATATATATATACATATATTAATATATATATATATATATATATATATATATATATATATATATATATATACATACATACATAAATACTATCCCCAGAAGGTGTTGGAAGGAGGAAAAGCTCTCTTATTCTTCATTTTCCGAGGAAAATCCATTCTTCATAAATATTTCAGCTTGCTTCGAAACGACTGAATTAGTTATCAACGTTCAAATTTTTCTTTCCTTTTCAGGAAATATAGAATAGAACAATTGTGTGTAAATTGTTATTTTCAACCATTGTTTTAATAATAGAACAATTTGTCGATTTAGTAGTAAGTTGTACTCAAGATTTACTCATTTTCGTGGCAACCGTCTTCATAACTTCTGTTAATTAAATTCTGTTCAAATTAATGATAATGTTGTCGAAAGAGCACCGAATTTACTTGACACAGTGCTATGCCAAGATGATAAAATAAGTTATCGAGAAATTTAATCAAAAGTTTCATAATATTCACATCTCATTTTGTGGTGCAGCAAAATTAAGGAATAAATTTTTGATCAATGGCTCCTTATTAGATGTATAGACAACTACAATAGCCCCATGAATAGATTCCTTTAAAAAATTAATTAATAGGGCCAAGATAGCTTCAATTAGAAATTTGTTAAACCCACATTAATTTAAGGAATATTGAAGCACTTGAAAATCCATCCGAACAAACCAATTTTTAATCACGATTCAGAGCTCCAGGATCCTGCAAAACGTTTGGATTTCTGCTTGAGCATGAGTGCTCAAACCATTAAAAATCAATACTTTCATTGAGATTTGAAGCGTAGATCAGAGATGCTTTGGCGTTTTTACCGCTCGAAGAAATCGGAATAAGTTGTAAGAAACTTCAAGGACTTGCGTTGTGGGTTCAATGAGGAGGAGTTAAACTGTTATTTGCATATTCATGGCGAGGTATTCTGAGTTTATTTACATCTTATATGTAGTTGGTATTCGAGAAGTTCTAAAATTATTTTTGTGTATCACATTTTGAGCAAAGCTCCTCTAAGCTACAAGGTTGCGCAATAATTTTTGAAGGTTGAAAGCCGTATTTGTATTCTGCGCACAATTTCTTCGTTATTTTTTTAAATTACTTTTTATAGAATAATTGCATCTGAAAGTGGTAAAAATCCAAATTATGATTCTATTTACTGTATAATAATAATTCTTGGATCAATTTTTATTCGACATACTCGTAATATCGTAATATAATTAAAGTTTTCATTACTTATCAAACCATCACTTTATTACATTCATTTCCATAATATTCCGCTTCAAACATTCTGAATAACATTTAGAAATAAGATTTAATTTCAATGGTTATCGTAGAATGTCACATTGTAGATGTTGTCTCTAATGAAGAAAGAATATAAACAAAGTTATGAACGATAATGTTAAATTCCTTTCTTGTATGTGTGTTATTGAATTAATTTAAAATATAATTCTTTTTTAAACAGTATCACCGAACTATAGTTTTATAAAGCATAGTCAACGAAGATATTAAAAGGAACATTGATTTTGAGACGCCAATATTCCGAAATTATCGAATCAATTCCTCGATAACTCGACCGGTTGTTTTATCTTTATTAAGAGCATTCGTTGCTTTGTCGACAACATTGCCATTGATTTGGACAGACTTTAATGAACAAATGTCATGTTAACGTTGGTAACGAAAACGAGATATAACTTGTGAAAATAAATAGACATATTTTTCGATATTTCTCTGGAATGAAAAGAAGAATTGAAACATCATAAAATGCTTTAATGAAAAATTTTTTTCCGCAAACGTCAAAGAAAGACGACTTTTTTAACCTCAGTTCTCGATGTTGAAGTTTGATTTCACAGACTTCATATTGTTTTTACTTTTTTGTCCGGCAATTTCAAAAACGTAGGGTGGCGTACAGTTGGGTTCCGAATCAAATTTGTGTTGCCTTGACATCTAACCCTTTAAAAAAAAAAAAAAAAAAAAACATCTAACCCTTTTTATTATCTTAATTCTATCGTTTGAACACCGTTTGCAGAAAAAATCGCATATTTTATTCGGAGAAAAGCACTTTTCGTGGCTCGTCTAAAATTTCGGTCGCACTGTGTTCAGCCGACAAACATTCAGACTCTCCACAAAAAGTATCACTTTTGCTCCTAATGAAACAATATACTATTCTCTATTAAATTTAAAAATAACGTAGATTCTCTTCATCGCAACGTCATCCGGGGATATACTGTTTATATATATATATATATATATATATATATATATATATATATATATATATATATATATATATATATATATATATATATAAATATATATATATATATATATATATATATATATATATATATATATATATATATATTTATATATCTTTATATATATTCGGTCTTCCATAGGTCTAAACATGAAAACATGAAGCGCAAATTATTGAAATTATAAAACATTGAATGCTTTGGAGACGCCATTGATGTTTATATCATTCTGAATCTTTTGATCTGAAATCTCAACAGAATCTAATGAACCATCATCTATTCAGCGGACAGAGTTTCTCATTTCCTTATTACTCGGTTTATCTGACTTTAAAAGTTCATACTTATAATTACCGATTTAGTTATCTTATCACAGTGAATTCCTAAATGTTTTTCTTCTTCTTGAAAAAAGTAAATAATGTATTTTATTTGCAATCAAGTATATGGAATGAGTCTTTCCTTTTGAAACTTCTTCGCTCTCTCTTTCACCGCTAATCAGAACCTTTATGTTTTGGACAAATACGTGATATCTCTTAACAAGGTCACTTGTAGTAATTAATTGTAGTCCTTGATAGTGATACTGAAATTCTCTAATGAAACCCGTTTAAATGTTGAATGATGCGTGAATATTTCAGTTTTTATTTGAATTTGAAAGTAATAATATGATGTAAATTGTTTGTTAAAAACTTTACATTTGCGCAGTGGAACATATCGTTTTTCTACTCCCTATTTGATAAGTATTCCATTGTGCAACTGATTTGTTGGATGCAAGCACGTTTTATCACCCTTGGGATGTAAGTATTTACTTGCCTCCTTAGAGAATGAATAGATCTGCGTAAGTAGCATCCGCAACTGCATTGACATCCATTTTGTCGATTTTCGAAAAAGTCAACACTGACAGAACCAAATCATGAAAAATGTACGAGTTGACCATGGTCAATTCAATATACTACATAAAGTGAAGAAAGGAAATTCTTCTACAATTTAAAAAATACTTGCATGCACTTGTTTCGATCTCATTAGATCTCATCAGTGCAGCTTATTTGACTCGGAGTGAATTAACGAATTTCTAATTGTTCCCCATTACAAAATGTAATTGTCAACAATTAGAAATTTGTTAACTTACTCCCGGTCGAATAAGCTGCTCCGATGAGATCCAATAAGATCGAAACAGATATATGTAGATTTTGAGTCGAGGTGACTTGACGATTTCTGTGGATGGATTGTGAATGTGAAATTCTTGTCGGGTAATGCATATAACCAGCTCCCTTGGAAAGTTGTTTGATAATTTGTTAAATTATTGAAGAATTTTCCTTGTTCCTTTCACTGACAGAACATTTGTCCTGCTAATGGACACTAGTAACTTATGAATCTACATACAGGGTATTTCACTTGGATTCTTCAAGTTATATGATGAAAAACATTTTTCAGCAGGTTTTCACTTTGAGAACCTGCTTATTAAAATGGGTGCGATTAGCAAAGGTGGACCTAGGACCAAGATAGTTTTTCGTTTCATGACTTTTTATGATTGATGCTTGGCACCAAAAACTCAATTTCATATATATATATATATATATATATATATATATATATATATATATATATATATATATATATATATATATATATATATATAAGATATATATATATATATATATATATATATATATAAAGATATATATATATATATATATATATATATATATATATATATATATTTATATATATATAAAGATATATATATATATATATATATATATATATATATATATATATATATATATATATATCGTACCGTTAAAAATATAATACAAAATTTTATAAATGTTGGATCTGTCAAAAGCAATACGCAGAAAATTAAACCATACCTATTTGGTCAAGGCTTGGTTTTTTGCGGATACCGAGCCGCTAAAATATCACATATTCTTGTTATCACTTTATTACACTCTCCATAAATAATAAATAAATTCAGGTAATCTTCGTTTGTATAATTCAAACGACTTGGCGTGATTGTGTTACTATAAAGAATAATTTTTCGAATAATGACATCTCTTTGGAATTTGTTTCCATGGTAACCTGGCCGAGAACAAATATGGCATCACACGCCTACTATTACAAAATTTCAGGAAATCATTTTTTTTAACCAAAAACCATTAATTTGCAAATATTTCGAAAACTATAAGATTTAGGAATAGGCGACCTTATACAAAGTAGCCCTTATTTTTGATACTGAATCGAATAAAATAATAAAAAATGTAGGTATTCATTTGAAAAAATGGACTTTTTGTAGTTTTTCAACATCCATTTTTGTAATACTTTCCTGAGCACCCTGTATATTAAATGTCAAAATACTATTCATCTTACGCTAAAACAGAACCACCTCTATTAGGAAATTTATCTTGATTGGGCAGTAATACCGTTTTTTTTGAAGAAAAATTTGATTATTACTCGATCTGCATACGTAATTTTTGACAAATAAACTCAAATATTTCCGAAACAGTTGAAGATAGGTATAGGACATTATATATAAAATCTATCTAGAATTTTGTTAAGAATCCAAAAATGTAATAATATACAGGATGTCCCATTTGAAATAAGCAAGCTGATACCTACTTCCGGTATAACCGGAAGTGCCATCACCTTGAAAATATTTTAGCCGGATTTCCCCCATCGACATTAGTACACAGCCTAATTTTCAGATATTTCCTATGTTCAGTTTTCCATATATCCATCGATGCAGTTCCTGGTGGGACACCCTGTATATATATATATATATATATATATATATATATATATATATATATATATATATATATATATATATATATATATATATAGATATATAGATATATATAAAGATATATATATATATATATATATATATATATATATATATATATATATATATATATAAATATATAAATATATAAAAAAATAGAAATATATATATATATATATATATATATATATATATATATATATATATATATATATATATGTTCGTATGTATGTGCTTATGTCTTTTAGCATTGTTTACACGATAACGGGCGCAATTATGAAGCAATAGGATTGAAAGTTTGTAAATAGGTAGTTTCGTATGATATCTTGGATGGGATTGTTTTTGGTTCGAATTGGTTGGGGAGTTGACCCCCCTGGGAGGTAAATAAATCTTGTTTACACGAGAAGGGGCGGAATTTTGAAGCAGTAGGGTTGAAAGTTTATAAATATGTAGTTCCGTATGATATATTGAATATTATTGGTTTTGGTTCGAATTGCTTGGGGTTGACCCCCTGGGGGTAAAATAAATCTTGTTTACAAGATAACGGGCACAATTTTATAGAAATAGAGTTGAAAGTTTGTAAGTACGTAGTTTCGTATGACACCTTGGATGTGATTGGTTTTGGTACGAATTGGTTAGTGCTTGACTTGATCCCCCGGGGTGGAAATAAATATTGTTTACACATTAGAGGGCGCATTTTTTTTTTTGAATTTGAAAAAAAATCATAATTTAATGAATATATTTTTTAAACTGGATACGTTATGAAAACCTGCTCTTCAAATGCAGCTCGCTGCGACAGAGTTTTTTTTTGAATTAGAGGTAATTGTAGTAGAAACAATATAATACCCAACTTGGAAGGCAAGTGAAGTGTTCTTGAACTGTCTCGGACTATCTGCCGGCCCTCGCTCCCACTCGGGCGTAAATTACATCTTAGACTGGTAAGTATCCCTTACATAACTCCCTTGTAGTGTAAATAACTATTAGGTAACCCAGGAATTTTCAGTAACGTTCATCAGTCATTAATGGATTTCTGTTAGCCTTACTTCACCAGTACCCAAGTTGTTCAGGAATACTAATTGGGATAGTCGAATTTCCCAATGGCGAATGATTAACTGACATAATGATAGTTATTAATAATTTTAACTTTACATTTAGAATGGCATTCAGCTGACATCGTTTCGGTGAACTATTATTCACATGCTAATTTTATTACGAAAGAATTCTTTGAAGAGACACATTAAGTAAACTCATTGTCTAGAGTACCAAGATATTAATAACAAATAAGGGGCTAGTAAATTCCATACTGAGCAGCTTATCATTATATATATATATATATATATATATATATATATATATATATATATATATATATATATATATATATATATATATATATATATATATATATATATATATATAATTATTTATTCGAATTGTTGTTGCCTGTGAACTATTTCTAATCTTCTGATAATTATTAGCAATAACAGGCTTGTTGAAGCTTAAAAAACTCGATTTTATTAAAAAGTTGACGTTTCGCCACGACATTCGTGGCTTTATCAAAACTTTTGAAAAAATTGAAATTTCTTTGACATTTATTGATTTGAAAAAATTTGAATAGAAACAGACTACTCTGTTTCACTAAAATTTTTCGGCTGTGGCCGTTCTTTGTTATTTATTACGTGCTATTCAGTCCAATATTGACATTCAAATCTGTTATTATTAGATGGTAAAAATCTCATGTTGTTTATAGTATACCCTGTAATAATTGTAATAAATCATATATAGGACAAACTTTTCAAAATTTAGGAGAAAGATTAAAAGCACACAAATATACCAGAACACAAACCAAAGCACTAATAAAACATAAAAACAATGAGAATCATACTTTCAACTTTAATAGCACAAAAATTTTAGAAATAGAAAAAGATCAAAAACGCAGAGAAATTTTGGAAAAATTTAAATAAAATCGTAAATGATAGAACAGATATCAAACATTTGAGTTCAATATACGCAGACTTAATTCTTTAATTTTTCTAAGAAACAACATAAATCAAAACAAAATAATCAACAAACAAACTCTAACCATATCAACTCATCTTCTTAGACAAAATCTAAACATCTAGAATTTTCAATTTTTCCAAAAAGAAAGTATAGTTTAGAACATGTGATCTCCAAAATTACAAGTAATGTCTTTTTAAAGACAACAAGCAAATATTTTAAACCTATTTTGTACATTACGTGGGTGAAGGTTTCTGTGGTTCCCTTCCCATCTAATATCAACAGACCTGTCTGTTTATATTGGACTAAATAGCACGTAATTAATAACTGAAGACGGCCACAGCCGCAATGAGAAATTTTTGAAAAAAAGATAAATAGTACCCTATTCTTTGACTCTTCAAAATCAAAATAATTTGAACCTATTTCGAACATTACGTGGGTAAAGGTTTCTGTGGTTTCCCTTACCATCTAATAATAACAGATTTTAATGTTAATATTGGACTAAATAGCACGTAATAAATAACAAAGAACGGCCACAGCCGAAAAATTTTAGTGAAACAGAGTAGTCTGTTTCTATTCAAATTTTTTCAAATCAATAAATGTCAAAGAAATTTCACTTTTTTCAAAAGTTTTGATAAAGCCACGAATGTCGTGGCGAAACGTCAACTTTTCAATAAAATCGAGTTTTTTAAGATTCAACAAGCCTGTTATTGCTAATAATTATCAGAATATTACATATATATATATATATATATATATATATATATATATATATATATATATATATATATATATATATATATATATATATATATATATATATATATATATATATATATATATATATATATGTATATATATATATATATATATATACATACAAACATACATAAACAGAGACGTTGAGATGTTGAAAATAATTTTCATATATTCAATATTGTTTATTTACATTGAAAAAACTTTTCTCTGCGATAACAGTGAAGATTTGAGTTTGAATATAAATGCATAATTTAGGCATTAATGTTAAAACAAACAAAATTAAATATCTGAAAAATTTAATACCATCCTCAATATCTTTTTCCCATAAGAATTTTTGATATGGTCAAAAATGAGGGTACTTTACTATTGATTAAAACAAATTTTTTCTACAAACCTCTTATATGAATGATATGATTTAATATCTGAAAGTTGAATTTAGGGTTTAAGAACATGCAGAACATTTTATAAAGAATACATTTTTTTGTTGAAACTTATGATAAAAAAAATGTTTCCCATTAATATATATATATATATATATATATATATATTAGTTTAAAATTCGCACCTGAAGAAGCAGTTGTGCTACTGTAGATGTTCTATTATATATAAAAATCGTTAAACTTAGAGTTTCTTTACTCAAACATGTAAACAATTGATTTTCATCGAGTATCGGCCGCATCAATTCGAATATATATATATATATATATATATATATATATATATATATATATATATATATA